>CM039530.1:2999626-3025771 GCA_022433055.1 Begonia peltatifolia
TTCCATACTAGAAATAATCGCAGGAAATCTTTTGATAACACGGATTCTTATTTCTCAACGATATCCCACGATCAAGACAATTGGCTAAATCCCGTGAAACCATTTCATAGACTAAAAAATTAACGGAGGAGGGTAAGTTAAGTATTTGATTAGGTTATTTTATTATAAATAGAAGCTATGACAATGTGTTAGGAATCATTGCATATATTTAAGTCAAATAACAATCTCAAATTCTCTAGAGTGTTATTTCTTTCGAGCGAGTGATTTGTTGTTGTTTTCGCGCCAATGTTTTGCTAGACCTGTGGTTTTCTATTTCCGTTTATGTTATTTTAGTTGTTTTTGTTTAATGGAAAGTTTTATGGTCATCAATGATAAGAATATATTAGGGAGAGTGATTTAGTAATGTTAGAAGATTAATTTAGGTATTATAATTACTTTAGTTTGTTATAAATAGAGGATAGATGAGTGTGTTGGTGAATTATTAAATATAGTTTAAGAAAAGTTTCTTTTCCTAGTAGTAGCTCGTGGTTGTTTCCGAGACAGTATTTCGCTAGACTGTAGTGTTTTTATTTCTAGTTAACACACTCTCGTACCTTCTATTTATAATAAAATAACTTAATTAAATAGCTAAATTGTCCTTAGTTAAGTTTGCATAAAAATGCTTTTCTTTATTCGATAGAAAGAGGATCACAGGAATTAACCAAATATCATTTCTCCTGCAATCTGTAAATTTTCCACACCGAACTACCTCCTTTACAGGAATATTTTCTGACCATGCATATCTTTATTCTTCTACCTCCTTTGATATGTGACTCGTATAGGAGGCCTATCAATCTTCTGGTCATTAGAGGTTGCAGTGTTGTGGCACTATTCCCATTGTGCCATTTAAGTATCTGTCTTTCCCCTCCTATGCTTATTCATTAGGCATCATTTCAGTTGTATTTGAGGATATATTGCTCAACATATCAATCCTGCAGGAACTTTTGCAAGGAGATTGGCGCAAGAGTTTCCGGAGTGGCAGGTATTTCCCATGAAATTGTATTGTTTGTAGTCTTTTGATATTTACTTATTGGGAATCAAAATGTAGCGTAAAGGTTGAAATCTTTTTATCAATTTTATTATTAATCTACTGAAATCATATCATTGTATTTCTTTGAGAACGTAGATGTTTTTATCTATAAGACTATCGATTTGTACAAATCTGTTGGTTTCTATTTCAAAAATAGAACTAATTGAATTCTAAATCTCTGTGATTGTTGATTGTTACTTTTGTTTCCTATTTCTCAGTTTCTTTTAGTAGACCTACGTTGTCATGGCGATTCAGCGTTGATTAAGAAGAAGGCACCCCATACAGTTGCTTCCACAGCTCTTGATGTCTTGAAGCTGGTATGTCAATCTTAATTCATTGATCATTTTGTTATGCCCTTGTGCATGTGCAGTACTGTACTGCCATTACATTAGTTTGTCATGGCCTTAGTTAATTAAAGAGTAATTATCGATTTAAATCCTAAACTATTAGTTTTTTTTAAATAAAATTCTAAACTATCAACACTAATAATTCAAACCTTAAACCATCTTAAATGTAACAAATCAAACTCTAGGGGACAAACAATCACCCTCCGTTCACTGTTTTTGGTCATTGGAACGGACGAACGGACGTCCAGTTTCAATTTATCCTTGTTTTATAAATTAATTTAAAAAAAATACCAAACGATATTAGAATTGCTTGAAATTTTACTACATGTTCATCATATTATGAGAAGATAATTTGAAAATTTTTGTGATTTTTTAATACTTGTATGATTTATTATAATTGTTTTACATCTGTTTTATAAAATAATTCATTAAAATTACAATAAATTGTACAAATATTAGAAAATCACGAAAATTTTTAAATTATCTTCTCATGATGTGGTGAACTTGTGGTAAAATTTCAAGTAATTCCAATATCGTTTAATATTTTTTAAAAAAATTAATTTATAAAACGAGAGCAAATAAAGATCGTACGTTCGTTTTAGTGACCGGAAACAGTGATTGGCCGTCCGTCAGGGTTTGATTTGTTATATTTCAGGTAGTTTAAGGTTTGGATTGTTATGGTTGATAGTTTATGATTTTGCTTAAAAAAAACTTCATAGCTTATAGTTTGAATTAGTAATTGCCAATAATTAAAAGAAGAATAATATATTTATGTCCTGGATTTCAATGAATTTCACCTTTAGAGTGATAAATTTTTCTAAAAATGTTTTGTCCAATAGTAGTTCCTAACAAATTATTGGAATTCGACAAAACATACATTGTTTTATATAAAACATTAATTCTTGAAATAAAAAAGGTCCAATATATTATCACTTTATTGAGTATAATTAAAAATAATAGAAATGCCTCAAAATGCTGGAAAGAACCCAGATGAGGGTATCTAATGTTGCAGAGCTCTCTTTTCATGGTGCGGTAGATCTCTTTTTTCTTTTTGCAAAAAAAATTGTCATAGAGTTGTTATTTCTTTTTTAGTTTCAACTTTTGATATATGCATTCTCTAAAATTTGTGAAGAAGTTAATGTCTTTTTATAGTCTTGTTTTTAAAAAAAATATTAATAGTTTTACCTCTCGAATGAAAAAAGGTCTTTTGTATTTTGTGTACATTCATTTTTATGTTCATAATTTAATCATATGTCCTATCTCTCTTTTTTGTATACCTTCATTTACATATGTCCTAACATTTTTGTTGACAATTTTTATCAGAAATTTTTCTATTATTAAAATGTTTGGATTTACAGATCATTTTATATAATATAATGTAAACATATTTTTCTGAGCGGATAAACCAAAGATGAGAATAAAATAAGTTTTAGATTTCTTTTTTTTGGCTTGTCTTATGAATTGATATCTATATTTCTCTGGTAATAATTATGTATTCTTTATATTTTGGTTAGGTTCATCATTTGAAAATAACTCCCAGAATTCTTGTTGGTCATAGTTTTGGAGGAAAAGGTAATTTAATTATCTTCAATACACTATGTGAATCGTATCAATCTCGCATGAGATGCAATTATTTATTTTTCAAGCGAAGCTGGTGCTAAATATGCTCATAATTATGCTTGCAGTTGTCCTGAGCATGGTGGAACAGGCTGCAAAGCCTCTTGCGCGGCCAGTGAGAGTAAGTTATTTCCCTTTTATAGTTGCTGAACTGGATTTTGTCTACAGTAAACTAGAATATAATGGACGTTTAGAGCTTTGTGTAAAGTTTTCAAATCAGAAAAATAAGGTTTGATATTTGAGTGTTATTGTGCTAGCCAGGGTGAACAAGTGGCTTTATACTTGTACCCTGTTACTTTAGACTTCTTTGCCTTGCTCTACACTATTTTTCTTTCCTCTACTTTTATAGGTTTGGGTTCTTGATGCAACACCAGGAATAGTTCGTCCTGGGGGAGATGGAGAGGATCATCCAGCAGAACTAATATCGATTTTGAGAACACTTCCAAATGAGGTCAACTATAATAAAATTATTCATTCCAAACTCCATCCCTATCTTCTTTTGTTTGTGTGCGCTCCGTGAGATTTGGACAAAGCTTGCATCTTATCTTTGTTTGATTTAGTGAGGCATATACTTTTTTCTGATTGTATTATATCTGCCATTTTCATAATTAAACAATCTTACTGGTGACTCTATTCGCTTGTCATTTGCTTTTTTGTTATACTGAATTAAACTTGATGTCTTTGTTAAAAATATGTGCTATATCCATAGAAGGATGTTCTTGTTTTTTTTTTTTCCCATTTGTTTTTGATATTTTAATCAAGCCATAAACTCTTTTTAAGGTCTCTTCAAAGCGCAACATTGTGGATTCTCTTGTTCAACAAGGTTTTTCCAAAGATGTAGCCCTGGTATACTAACGCAGTCTCAATTCACTACTTTTTAATGATGTTTTACCTGCTTTAATTTTATAATTATATAAACCTCCACTTTAGCTTCATCAAGATATCAATAATAGACGTGCTTATACATGCAATTTATATTGCGTATTTAACTTATTTTGACTTACTTTTGTGCATTCGTGTATTTTTTTGACGCCCTTTTTTGGATACCTTTTTGTCTGCAGTGGGTGGTTACTAACCTTCAACCAACTAGTCATCGCAACACATCAACATCCAGTTTCTCATGGGCGTTTGATCTTCAGGGGATTGCTGAAATGTATCTGTCTTATGAAGAAACGAACTTGTGGTATATGTCTGAACTTGTACTGAATTCATTTGAAATTTGCTAAAATGCCAAGGTACAATAGTTTATTATAGAAATTGCTAAATGCTTAGGTACAAAAGTCCATTATCGAAATAGCCAAGGCTATTTGCAGTTCTCTTACAAAAAGTTCTGCCTGACTTCATAAATAATACATTTTTTATGGAAATTATTTTTACACAAAACTAAAAAATCTTAGGCAGACGCTGGTGTCATAGTTCATTCTTTTCCTAATAATTGTAGGAATATAGTGGAAGATGTGCCCCGAGGTGTGCATGTCAACTTTTTGAAAGCAGAAAGAAGCTTGCACCGGTGGGCACTTGAAGACCTACAGAGGATTCACGCAGCTGAGGAACTCGCAGCTGAAGAGGGAGGTGGAGTTGAAATGCACGTCCTTGAAGATGCAGGGCATTGGGTATGTTCCTTTGTTTAATATGTCATCACAACGCAAAGCACGCTCATAATGTCTAAACTTTCCATACTGGAATGAGCCTATTACTACCAATTTCTGATACTTTCTAAATTTACAAACAGGTGCACGCTGATAACCCAGATGGACTGTTCAGGATTCTGTCATCTTCTTTTCGAAGTATCAAAACCTGATTAAAGATTGCCAGTTCACAGATGCAAATCGTCATTCCATTTTGTTCAAGTTAGTGTTGTTCGAGCCCTACTCAGAAAGTAACTTAGAAGATCATTGTTGTACATTCATTCTAGTAAATTATTGTGTACATTTTTGTAACTTCCTATTCTTCGGTTCTAGAATTCTCATCAAATTTTCCATAGATGGTTTGTAATGAATGTTCAGTAGGATGTTCAATCAGTATATAGAACCATGATGTTTACTTTCGTCCTTTTATGCCTCGGAGGCATCGAACAGTGATTGACACTGCATTTCCTAGTAGCTGGATTTGAAGGTTATCCTTATGCTAAGCTGGTATTGTCTCATCTGTAAATTTAACTAAGCAAATTAATACTGAATTGAGCACTACTCTTTAAAGCTTCAATTAAAGCCTCATCAGCTTGGACCCCCTTGCAAGCTCCCATTGTTTCTCCTTTAACGCTACGCTGCTTAAGGAAAAGTTGACATTCAACAGATATAAAGCTGCCTGCGGGCAGGCGAGCATTCAGAGAAACAGGTTGTGTCCCAACCAAGCATCTTTAAAAAGACAAAAACAAAAAGAGGACTCGGCTCGTCTGAGCCAGTAGCTGAACCTGAGTTTCAAGAATGCAGTTTATCCAACCATTTTAGCCTTCTTAATTCCCCAATAAAGACAAGACAGACAATATTTGCGGCAATTACAGGCCACCATTACGGGGAGAATGGTTCCTAATATGTGAGTGGAATCCGAGCAGGCAAAGGTGGGAGAAAAGTGGATGCCAAAGATGAAGCAGAAACTGTCCCAGAAAAGAGGCCAAGGCGATGGAGGTATTGGTGGAGAAATGGAGTAATCTGATCAATATTTATCTCAATCTGGGTTGCCACAGCAAAAGAGTATATAAACAATCCAACAAGGAAAGATTACATGCGTGCAGGGTGAGTTCGAATTGGGGATTCTGCTTCTTTTCCGTGAGACTTCACTTGTAACTTAAGCTTTTGTAATAGTAGTTTTCCTATTTTACCCTCCTTGGTTGTTTAGTCAATGTAGACGTTTGTACATTGTAGTTTCCAATGTAATCTAAAGTTAACACAGAATCTGAGAGTTTCCGAGCAGAAACTTCACCTTCTTCACCTTCTTCCTCTCTTACAAGATTCTAACCAACACAAAGTGCTGAGGGATGTCAGGTGCACATCCTTGCCTTGTTACATGCACACAACACACAAGTTCTATATTACATTTTCTTGTTTATATAATAGAAAGGAAATCAGTTAATTTGGAATAAATCTAGGAAACATTAGTTCTAAGAGATAAGGTGCTGAGTGCTCATTGGAACGTGTAATGCCCCGAATTCTTAAGAATCTTATAATTTTTTCCAATTTGAAAACATTAAATTTTTTTCAAATCAATTGACAAATTAGGTTTAAAATCGAGCGTTAAAACTATAAATTTTAAAATTTTGAAAATTATTTAAGAATATTGAAAACATTAAATGTGCGGAAGCTTTTGATAATAAAATTTCAAACATTAAATAATTTTGTCAAAACTCAAAATAAATACGGAATTAATACAATAACTCATGAAACAATTTATGAAAATTTATTAACGATAAAGTCAACATAGTTTAATTAAAATCCCAACAAAATAAAAATACGAAATAATCTTGAAAGATGAAACATACGAAATTAACCTCATTTCTCTAACCCAAAAACATTTCTTCTTCTGTATGTTAGCCTACAACTAGAATAATCTCGATTGGCTATAATGGCTTCTCAACAAAATTCATTTACATCACAAAACTACTAATAAGAAATAATCTCAGTAAGTAAAACACGTGTATATGGAAATTTAACTTCATATGTTACTGATTCCAGATTTTAACAGTTACATATTGGTTGAAACCTATTTTTCAATCTTCGTTCAGACTTTCATTAGCCATTTCATATTTTCTATCATTTCAAGCTTTAATAATTACATACTGGTTTGAATTTATTTTTCAACATACTTTCAGGCTTTCATTTGTCATCTCTTTTACGTTCAGACTTTCGTTAGTCATTTCAAATGTTCAAATTTTCATTAGTCATGTCATTCATTCAAACTTTTATTAGTCATCTGATACGTTTATGTTCTCATTAGCCATTACATTTTTGTTCAAGTTTTCATTAATCATCACGTATTTTCTGTAAATTTTAACTTAATAGTTACATAATGATTGGAACGGATTTTTCAATATTCGTTCAGGCTTTTATTAACCATCACATTTATGTTTAGGCTCTCATTAGACATCACATTCCGTCAATCCCATCAGATTCATGCATACAAGATGTCATACCATTTTATCTTTCTACGTACTTATGTCAATATTTAACCATATTTGTCTATCTAAAATATCACAACAAATAATAAATTAATATAATAAAATATTTTTGCATATTATGCTTTGCGATGTATGGCATACAAGCAAAACATTTAAAAATCTAATGTTTTACTTACCTAAAATCCGAGAATTCAAAGTTATGAGTTTTCTTAATATCCGGTTGATTCAAAATATTGGATTGGCTTGGGCTTGTGGGCTTAGAATTCGACCTAAAATTATTCTTTCTTCTCTAGATCAACTTCTTCTCTTCACCAAGTTTACGATTTCTTCTATAAGTTAGAGTTACATCTCTACATCTCGTTTTCTAATCGATCATTACTAAAAATTGTGTCTTTTTGGATGAAGGTCTTTGTTGAAATTGATGAAGGAAAAATTGATCTTTGATGGAGGAGAATAATGACTTTTATTTTAAGCCTTCTTTAGCGGATTTGTTTTGGTACATCAATGAAATGATCTTTTTAATTAGATTTGAATTTAACTTAATTAAATTTTTTAATTTGAATTTTGAAAGATAACAAATTTGATTTTACTTATCAAAGATTTACAAAGATCATAGATTTTGATTTCAAAATTGGGATCTGATTCCAATTTTAAATTTTGATTCTTAAAATTTATTGGATAGATTAGATTTTCTTTTGAATTAAATTTTAATTCATAAGATTTTCAAGAGATTTGATCAGACGTCATAAAACCACTATACCATCTGATTTAATAAGTTACATGCAGTACGCCACACATGTAAAATCCGAGCAAAAATTAGTAGTCAATATGTTCAAATAAAAGTTGGAAGCAATGCTTGAAGGTTTCTACGAAGGTGCAATAAAATTTGATGCTTTATAGGGGTAATCATGTTCCGGTTCAGTCTGAATTTTTGAGAGATTAGTACCGGACTATTAGAATTTGGCTTTCAAATTTTAGAACCAATCAACTATTTTTTTTTTCTAGGACCGGACCAGAAACGAACAAAAAACGTAATCTAGGTTCTAGTCCTCCCAAGTAAAAAAAAATTCACTTTCTGAAATTGATTCTACCATGAAATGAAACTCAATTTCAGCTACATCATATTCAATGATATTATATCGAGAACTGATACTTCGATTTCGTTCCTACGAAAATATACTAAAAACGAATCGAAAACAAAGATCAACTCTAGCCCAAGAAAATCAAATCACACACTTCTCCCAAATTATAAAACCGATGCAGAAATTTCTTACTAAGCTCAAAATCGATATTAAAAATTCATTCCAATTTCATCCACACACAACAAAATAGTAGAATATAAAAAAAAAAAATCATTGGAAGAACTTATAGAAGTTGAAGTGAAGTAGATTATGAACTTCCAACACTAAAAAAATCGAAGGTTTTGAAAGGGTCTTCCTGCATGTGAGAGAAAGAGGCTGCATTTTTTCTAGAAGTGCCCAGATGGCCAGATCAAAGGCAAAAAACCTTCTTCTAGCAGGGGTAAGCATAAAAAATTTACCTTACCTTCGTCAGTCGAGCGGCAACTAGAAACTGCGAGAGACAGCGAGGGACGGCGAGGGCGAGAGACGGAGAAATCCTAAAGAGAACTGCGAGGCTGCGAAGTCTGCAGATGAGAGAAGACTGAAGAGAACTCGATAGTTAAGTTAGGTTACTTATCTATTTGGTCCGGGTTGGTTTTAAGGGGCTTTGTCATCAAAATCAAGAACTGAACCGAAAATTTTGGTTCTGAAAAAATAGAACCAAATATTATTTAAATTTTGCTCAAAATGGACAAGAACCGGACCAAATGTGTTGGTTATAGCTCGTTGTCAGTTCTGGTCGGTTCTTGTTCACCTCTAATGTTTTGGAACTTGAAAAACTCAATATAGAAATAACTTAGTTTCTCTGAGCCATATGCCAGAAAGGCCTTTCAGAGGCCCTACATACTCTACACTACCGATTCTCTGCGGATCAACTGCAGAATGGACGCGCTGCCGCAGCCTGAACTCCGGCTCCGACTCTCCTCCGTCTTGCATCATCTGCTTCAGCCTTGGAAGCAGCTTGGAAATGACACTCTCAGTCCTCAAATTATACTGGTTACGCCAGCGGTCATTTGTCTTGCTTTATTAGACGACAACAGTGATATATTGAAAAATTAAAAAAAAAATCTAGTTTTAGTAAATGTTTTTTGTTTGTACGACATATTTATTGTTTCTTTTTTCATTTTCCAATGAAAGTAGTAGTTTTGAGATTGTCAGAGACTGGTTCCTTCTCCTCCATTGTTGAATTTGCGACAGTAACAATATAAGGGAACCGTCTTCTAACCTCGGCCCCCTTCCCGAAGAGATCTTTGAAGAGCAACAGCACCAGCAGCACCACTATTTAGGGGTGGGCACGAGCCGGTTGAGTCTGGTCTGGAGCCCGCCGGATCGAAATCGAACCCAACTTTTGGGATTTTTTTCTCAAAGGCCGGAACAGGCCTTTGGAGGGACCGAGACCGAGATCGGGACCGGACTGAAAATTCGATCCGATCCCGATTCGGTTTTGATTCCTCCCACTGAACTAATATTTCTAAGTGTCATACTGCCATGCTTGTGTTCTACTGTCGTGGGTGTTTTCAATCAAAAAATATGGAAGAATTTGTAATCTTTTTAAATTTTACCCCGCTCAATGTCCCAATCTAAATAATTTGTAAAAATTATGAAAATTTTCACGAAAAAAATAGAGATTTTCCATTTTCAGAGCAAAATTCAGACCTTATTCAAAAAAATCAAAGGAATAGTGGCGTTGATTTTAATATCTTAATTAATACTCAGAAATTCTAAAACTTTATAATCAGAATCAATAGCATTATCTGTTAAGAACAAATATGAAAAAACAATAATCAAAGAACACACTAACAAACAAAGGAAGAAGAAGACGAGGAGAAAAGGAGAGAAGGCACCGGGCGAGACAGGCAGCGACCAGTGAGCACCGAGCGATCAAAGGTCGAAGACTGAAGCACCGAGAGAGACAGCGACCAGCGAGCACCGAGCGAGACAGCGACCTCGAGAGCGAGACCGAAGGATCTGGAAAGTAAAAATTCGAAGCCCTAAATTTAGAAATTTTGTTTTTTTTAAGAGTTCGGTTCGGTTCGATTTTTCGAGATTGAGTCCGAGGATCGAGGACCAGACCAAAATCGATGGGAATTCCTGGCTCGAGGACCGAAGATCCTGGATCGAACCCAATGGTTCGGTTCGGTTCTCGGTCCCCGAGCCGGTTCTGCCCACCCCTCCCGCCATTCCGAACAACAGCAATCTACTTTTACCTCTCTTCCTCACCGCCCTGCAACTCAGTGAGTTTCAATTTCATCCCTCTCTATTTGTAATGTCTTCAATGTCTGATAGAGCATCTTCTGTGGTGCGTGCAGAAGCTCGTCCCAAAAGTACCAACCTTTGGATTGAACAGCCTATTTTGAAGAGAAGATGATGTTTGCATTCCTGGCACAAATAATGTTAGGTTTTTGAGTGTTAGTCACCTAGTTTTCCAACGGGTCACGTCGCGAGAGATTATTCTTTAATAATCTACTCTCTTATCGTTTCAGGTCTTTCATGCATATACGGCCGGATAAGAAGGGCCAGTTGTTTTTTGTCTACATGGAGGTGGCTACTCTGGGTAACCATTATTTTTTCTGTTTAATTCCTAGCTCAGGTCGTTCGTCTACATGATTCCAACTGATCGATATTACCTTCGTTTGCCCGGCTGTTAGATCTCTTCATCGGTATTGAGCTCAAGCTTTTTAAATTTCAAATTAGCTGTTTCTGTAGCGAATACAAGAAAGTTACTGTTGACATAATTGTGTTATCGTTGAACCGGTTGGGCACCATGTTCTTGCTTTTGCCGCCATTGTTTTGCCACTACTCTTGTGCTTATTGTCAGGCATTCAGCATCTCTCTAACCATAGATTTTAACATTATTTATGTATTTCTTCTTTTGTTTTTTCGATACCTTTTTGTGACAACATCTGGATTTATATGTCATTTAGATAGATATAATTCAATTCATCTTTTAAGATGACAAAATTAGAGAATGATAAATATTCTACACGGAACACATTACACAAGATTGAGCTAAAATTTTCCATGATGAAAAAATCATGGTTTAAGTGAAACATCCTAACATGGATAGAAAATCAAGCCCATATTTATTTATATGAAACCAAACCTGAGATTTTTCTTTGAAATTTCTCCTTTTACATCCCAACCACTAAACCCAAAAAGGGGTTATGATTCCGCTTTGCCATAGAAGTTGTGACTTTGTAATTATAGGACAATTGCATGATTCATTGTTCAATGTTCAGGCTTTCATTTGCATTGTCTGCTAGCAAAATTAAAGAAAGAGCTCGAGTTGTTGCCTTGGACTTGAGAGGACATGGAAAGTCATCCACAGGAAATGATATTGATCTATCCATTGAGGTAACAGTGTTATTTAAGGAACATGTATTCTGCTAGTGGTATTGATGCATAGACCAATTTACTCTTCAATTGTTTGTCAATATGCTGGAGATAGTTTAGTACCTGGGTGGTTGGGTAGATTGGGTCGGTCTTATTATGCCATCTGTGAGGGTTCTCTCGTTTGCAGACTATGTCAGATGATGTTTTGTCTGTTGGGAAGACAATGTCTGGAGATTCACCTGTTGGCCACAGGTGATACTCTTTCTTTCTTTGTTTTCTTCGTTTTTGTTCCAGTTTAAAAGTTGCCAGTTAGAATTTAGTTGAGTACTCAGTTACTGCATGCTGCCATGCATCTCCCTCGAGAAATAAATAACCGTCATTTTTCACTCGAGAAAATTGGAATAAAAGCATCTGACGATAACGAAAAGTCTCTCCATAAATCAAGTATTTCCGATGAACAATTGATCGAAAGAAACTTCTACTTAAGAATTTTTTTCAAAATAGACGTGCCTTTCACATTCATAAACGTATGATACTCTAGCAACAACTTACGCTAGGAGTATTGCAATTACTTATTGTCGTCTTCCGTAATTGCGGAGATGCGACTTCGGGTCCATTTGATGGCTCTTATCGAAAATACCTTCTTCCAACTTGAACGCATTCTTTCAATGAAATATGGATGCATATGCCCGTCCATTGAGATTTATTACTCCCTGTTGCTTGGTTATAAGATGCATAATCACGTTCATTTATTTCCCCTTAATTTTTGTCTTTCCTTGGAAAACAGAGCTTTAATAGATTCTAACAAATTCATTGATATTTTATTTCTTTTTTTCAAAGCTTTCATACATAATTTTAAAATTATGTTTCCAAAATTTTTGCTTGCTAAAATCAATCAGCATGGGAGGTTCAGTTGCTGTACATGTTGCTGCAAAGAAAGCTTTAGCATGCTTAGCTGGTCTAGTTGTCGTGGATGTTGTCGAGTAGAGGTTTGGTCTAAATTGCTGGAACTGATTACATTACCACTGGGATATCAACTCTGGGGAGTTGCTGAGAGCCACTTAAAAATTTAAGGAACAGCCATGGCTTCGTGGATTCAAACGCAAAAGATCCTATCAAACAGGACGCAACATTTCTCAAGCATAGAAAAAGCGGTAGCTTCTGTTCTTAATGTCTCCTTTCATGGCTGCGAGTATTGTATCTTAAGTATATCGAGATTAACTTCAGATGTGCACAACAGTTCTAGTTACGACAATGACAAGAGTTGGTTCATGATTGAGTTGAATTTTGATCATTGGGCAAGATGATTAACAGAAAAAAAAAATGTAATTTATTTTCGGTGCGTTACTGTAAAGTCTGAACTGATTAATTAAAGTTATAGATCGTTAGAGACTTATAATTAACAAGAACAACGTAATATTGAATTTACTCTTTTAATTATTAAGTTTTAAGTCACATGCACTTTTTATTTTTTTAAATTAGTTAACTATTTATAATAAATATTAATTAAGGTTTTTTTTATTCTTTTAATTACGAAATATTAAGTCATATATAAAATTAGAAGGCAAATCCAAACTATTTTTGGTTTGTAGACTATTCGGTCTTTCACCTCTGTATTTTCTTTGCTTCAGAACGTTGGGTTTGCACTCTGCTTCTCAAATGTTACAGATAATCGGACTCCGTCAACCAGTCAAAATGCAGTGAGAAAGAGCGATTTTATGGATCGGATCACAAATTTCAAATCCCAGAACTCCAGCTATGTTCGAGTAAATAAGAGAAGAATGGCAAAAATCTAGGCCGTCAACCAATGAACAATATTACACAAGTCGTCAATTCTCTGAATGAAATTCACTTCAAGAAAAGAAGTTTTCTTTTTAACTGTAAAAAGCTTTCTTCAAAATAAGAAAAACGACAGCAGCTGGCTATAATTGACGTACCCCAGCCCCTCTAAATATCCTACATTTTTTCAGTCTGTCGAAACAACCATGATATTAAAAAGGTCATTAAATTAAAAGCACGTGAATTTGGGCCTACACAAGGACAGAGCAATTACACTGTTCGTCGTTAATTCAAATCAATGATCGTACAATTATTCAGATTTAAATTGAAGGGGACGACTCAAACTGGGCTCGCAGCCATTACTGCAGTGGATAATACCAATTATTGCAGTAGAAAATTCAAAATACCATCGACCGACTCAGTGCGTTGCCACCATAAATATTCCACCAGGATAAAGAACTTGACCTCAGGTTGACGCCCAACAATGGCGTCCGTTGCAGTGGATCTTCTGGTAGGCAAAATTGCCGCTCTTCTCGAGAATGAAGAAAATTGTACTTCCCTTGTGTGTTTATTGGCTAATAAAATCATTTTCTGCTGTGCTCAATCTAGATGATATTTTAACAGTTGCAACAACATAGCATCTCTTTCCAGTAATTAGTAGACCCTTGTTCGAATTGGACAATTCTTTGCGGATAGCTGTCATAGACAACAATAAATAGAGTTGGTTATTGTTGCGTAATTCAGCCCAATAATGCCACCTACTCCAATACAGCCGTTTATTAGAAGAAAAACACCGCAAGTATGTCTCCAAACGCCTGTTAACCATCACTGATTGGCCATCTGATTCAAGATGATGATATGTCATTTCTCCTGAGCTCAGATACTTGCAGTCTAAAAAGTTCTTTCCAAAAACCTTGGAGAATGATCAAAAATTCGAAAATGGGTGTCTCGTGGGAATAAAGTGAGCATACCACAACTACAAAAATCTTCAATGAAGTCCATTGAAATATCCTTCCAAATATTTTCAGATATGGCAAACGGTGGAAGTGATCCAGCTGGACATAAAGTTTGAACTGTATTCCTTCGACAGATTGAACATTCTTGAGCCAATTTTGGCTCAGTTCCAGTCTTCTATACATACGAGTAATGAATTGGCGTTACCACAAGCACGACAGCCAAATTCAGAATTTCAGTACTTTGACCAATTAAGGAAATGCTTTGATTTTTTTAATTGGTTTTTAGAATATTGATGGAGAAAAGATTACTTGATCTTAAAAGGAGATATGTACTACATTGTCTTGAATCTTCATTGTCAGGCTAATATTTTTATTCAACGTGTAGAATTTCTTTGAATTTTCATTTGTTATGAGCTACTCAAATCTGAAGAATGTTTTTAATCATTTCGTCCTTTGAAAATGATGATTACAAATAAAAATAATTGGACTTTTGGCTTTTTAAAGATCAATGCTGAAGGATCTAGTCCTGATATTAGGATAAACTAGAAATTGACTTTCTATTTATAGTCTCTTTTGGTAATTTTTTGGCTGGGATTTGGATGCTTACAAATCTTTTAGGTAACGTGATGGGATTTCATCTGGATCCACTCCATGGCGATTGTACTCCATCATGTAGAGATTGTGGATGTTTCTGCACTCCGTCAGTCTACTCGATTTTGTAAGTCTACTAAACAACTTGATTTTGCTTACTCTTTTTATTCTAGTTTTTTTGCTTTATTTATTGCCTCTAATCTGAACCTTTGTCCTATAGAGAAGTTATTCGTGACCTACTTTGACAGGATGCTATGGTTGATGAACTTACTGTTCTTTATCAGACTCATACATAAGATTTGGTATCGTTGCCATCCAAAAAATGCATCATTGGTTTTCGTTGGGTTTACAAGATTAAAACTAAATATGATGGATGCATTGAATAATACAAGGTCAGAGTTGTTGCTAAGGGATACTCTCAGGAGTATGGCATAAATTATAAAAAAAAAAATTTTCCCCTGTTGCAAAGTCGACGACTGTTTGCACTATGATTGAAGTTGTCTCTGTTCGTCGATGGAGAATATCTCAAATAGATGTCAAGAATGCTTCTTGAATGGTGATCTTCATGAAGAAGTCTATATGATGCCTTTTCTGGCATCGCCCACAAATCCGGTGAAGTTTGTCGACTTCGTAAGCCTCTCTATGGTCCAAAACAAGCACCTCGTGCTTGGTTTGAGAAGTTCTCTGCATTGATCACTTCGCTTGGTTTTCGTCTTATTCATCATGATTCCGTATTGTTTGTTAGACATATTAGTACATATCGTATTTTGTTGTCCTTGTATGTTGATGACTTGATTATTACTGGTGATGATTTTGATGTGATTGAATATTTAAAGTCTGAGTTGGCCAGTTGTTTTGTTATGAAAGACTTGGGTTTGCTACGTTACTTTTTGGGCATTGAGGTTGTTTATTTCTCAAAAAGTTCCTTATCCCAGTCAAAGTACATAGCAGATCTGCTTGAGCGTGCGCGTCTCATTAACAATAGGATTGTTGTTACTCTTCTTGAGACTAATGGTCGATACTCTTTGTCGGATGGTCTTCCTTTGTTGGATCCTGGTTTATATCGTATTGTTGTTGGCAACTTGGTTTATCTTACTGTGACACTTCCAGATATTGCGAATGTTGTTCATATGGTTAATGAGTTTGTTACTGCTCCTACTATTATTCATTAGGGTACTGTTCTTCGTATTCTCAGGTACCTTCGAGACACTCAGTTTCAGAGTCTCTTATTCCCTTCTATGTCATCTCTCGAGCTGCGTGCATACTCCGATGTTCATTGGGCTGGTGATCCTACCGATCGCAACTCCATCACTGGATTCTGTATTATCCTAGGTGATTCACTTATTTCGTGAAAAAGTAAGAAAAATATGTTATTTCTCGGTCTTCTACAAAAATCGAGTATCGTGCCATAACCTCAACTACTTGTGAGATTGTTTGATTACATTTGTTGCTTGCAGATATGAGTGTTTATCTTTGTCGTTCTACTCTATTACATTGTGACAATCATAGTACTATTTCGATTACGTGTAATTCAGTTTTTCTTGAGCGAACCAAGCATATTGAAATTGATTGTCATGTCGCCCACCATCGTCTTTAGCTTGGCACCATCACTTTATTTTTTTTCCCTTATTCTCTATAAATTGTTGATTTGTTTATCAAGACACACTTTGTCTCGTGATTTCATTTTTTGTCTAACAAACTTTCAATGCTTATTGTTGTTGCATCGTGAGTTTAGAGGGAGTGGGGGGCCGCACTTTCCGGGGAGAATGGTTGGTCTAATTGGATAGGCTGGCCAAGGGGCCTATATATATATATATATATATATATATACTTTTTCAGTTGTCCCCTCTCGTATTAAAAAAAATTATTAATTAATTCAAAAACTATGTAACAGTATTGGAATTACTTGAAAATTTTACCGTATGCGAACTACATTATAGAAAGATAATATAAAATTTTTCATGACTTTCTAACACTTGTGCGATTTATTATAATTATTTTACGTCAATTTTATGAAATAATTCACTAAAATTACAATAAATCATACGAGTGTTAAAAAATTACGAAACTTTTTAGCTTATCTTCCCATGATGTGTTGAACATGTGGTAAAATTTTCAAATAAATCTACTATCGTCTTATATAGAGAACAATACTCAACTATTCAAACTCTTCGAGATGAATTGGAGGACTTGTGACATGCCCAGGAGGCCTGTTACTCGCTTACAAACAAAGTCTCTTGATTTACTTAATTATTTTACTGATTACTTCATTTGTTTTGCAGGCTTTGACTTTTGAATGGATCCACATGGGAAATTAGCCTATTGAATCGAGAGCAGCATTTGCATTTGCTGACTTGGGATACACGGATGGATTATGAGCATCATCAGACGAGAATTTGTCTTCTCGGCATCCTAAACGTATAACCATTTCAATTATGTATTTTTTTTATTTTTTAACACCATTGTGTATTTTTCTTTTCTTTGGCAAACTTTTAACTCTTTTGTGAGGGCAGCACGGCTGATCTAGTTGAACAGGTCGGCTAGCGGCTTGTTTATAATTTTTTTAGTTTGGCCCCCCCTCGTATTAAAAATAATAATAATTAATTCAAAAAAAATACGTAACAGTATTGGATTTACTTAAAAATTTTACCACATGTGCTCCACATTATGAAAAAATAATGTAAAAATTTTCATTACTTTCTAACACTTGTACAATTTATTATAATTATTTTATATCAATTTTATGAAATAATTAACTAAAATTACAATAAATTGTACAAATGTTACAAAATTACGAAACTTTTCAGTTTATCTTCTCATGATTTGTTGAAAATGTGGTAAAATTTTCAAATAAATCTACTATCGTCGTACTGAAAGAATAATACTCAACTATTCAAACTCTTCGAGGCAAATTGGAGGTCATGTGACATGCCTAATAGGCCTATTACTCGCTAACAAATAAAATCTCTTACTTTACTTAATCATTTTACTGATAACTTTGTTTCTTTTGTAGACGTTGACCTTTTGGATGGATCTACATGGGAGATTAGCCCGTTAGATCGTGAGCAGCATTTGCATTTGTTGACTTGGGATACACAAATAGATTATGAGCATCATTAGACGGGAATTTGTCTTCCCGGCATCCTAAACGTGTAACCATTTCAATTATGCATTTTCTTTATTTTTATTTTTTTAACACCATTGTGTATTTTTCTTTTCTTTGGCAAGCATTTTAGCCCTTTTGTGAGGGTAAAGTGAGTTGTATGTCTTACTCATATCATGCATTAGATTGTTGGTTAAAGTTATATGTATGCATGGTGGTTGGTTATGGGTTGAAGACCAAGAAGTTCAGCCCAACAAGTCAAGCACCAAGTATCAAGTAAACTTTGACCCATCATCACAAGGAATGAGCTTGGAGGCACGGATTGAAGCAATGAGCACTATGGATTAGGCATACAAATAAGCAAATTTGGGCGTTGGATAAAAGCACAAGGAGGGCGCATCATGACCACATGACCGATCGACGGTGAACGCACATCCATAGATCCTCACCCTCGGTCATAGATCAAATTTTCATCAAGCGCTCACATTACATCCTACCATGAACCAAACCCTAGTTAACCGCCATTAGGATTATTTATAAGCATCGCTTAGTTGCATTGAGCATTTTTTGGACAAATTTTTAATATACGAGTCACCTTGCCTTCTCTTTGAAAGCTTGAGTGTTATTTTTAATGTAGGTAAGCCACGGGTTTTCTTACCCATAATTGGAGTAGGACTCCATTGCTCACTAGCCCAAAGTTGCTAGAGTGAATTCGTATTGCCCTTCCACTTATTCTTCTTGTGAAGTTCAAGCAAAGAGGGGGCCGAACTGGTGCCCAAAAGTGGTTGTTTTCCTACGAGAAAACATATACCTGTGAGCCTAATATTGAGATAGCTCTCGGCTTCGCTTAGAGTTTATATTTTATTTTTCTATCCTTTTCTTTGTATTCACACTCTTCATTTCATTTTCATGATCTTTTATTGATTATTTTGATATATTATTTTTGATCAAGTCACCTTCACACAACGGAACACATTTGTTTGTTTGTGGGTTAACATGGGTCGGTCTTATTATGCCATCTGTGAGGGTTCTCTCTTTTGCAGACTATGTCAGATGATGTTTTGTCGGTTGGGAAGACAATGTCTGGAGATTCAACTGTTGGCCACAGGTGATACTCTTTCTTTCTTCGTTTTCTTCGTTTTTGTTCAAGTTTAAAAGTTGCCAGTTAGAATTTAGTTGAGTACTCAGTTACTGCATGCTGCCATGCATCTCCCTCGAGAAATAAATAACCGTCATTTTTCACTGGAGAAACTTGGAATAAAAGCGTCCGACGATAACGAAAATTCTCTCCATAAATCAAGTATTTCCGATGAACAATTGATGGAAAGAAACTTCTACTTAAGAATTTTTTTCAAAATAGACGTGCCTTTCACATGCATAAACGTACGACACTCCAGCGCTACGAGTATTGCAATTACTTATTGTCGTCTTCCGTAATTACGGAGATGCGACTTCGGGTCCATTTAATGGCCTCTCATCGGAAATACCTTCCTCCAACTTGAATGCATTCTTTCAATGAAATATGGATGCATATGCCCGTCCATTGAAATTTATTACTCCCTGTTGCTTGGTTATAAGATGCATTATCACGTTCATTTATTTCCCCTTAATTTTTCTCTTTCGTTGGAAAACAGAGCTTTAATAGATCCACCAAATTCATTGATATTTTAATTTTGAAAAAAGTTTAATTCAAATTTTATCAGATCTTATTATAATATGTCATTTGTAATTTAAATTTTATTATTTAATTTTTTTAGCTTATTTTTTATATTTAAAAATTATAAAATAATAAATTAATTTAATTAAAATAATAAATGATATTCAATTTATTTAAAATTTTTATTTTTAAAAAATTTTATTATATTTTAATTCTTATATAAATTATTATAATTATTTTATAAAATAGGCAGCAGCAGAAAATTCAAAATACCTTCTTTGCATCGTGGGACTTAGTGCATCGCCACCATAAATATTCCACCAGGATCAAGGACTTGACCTCAGGTTGTGAAGCTCAACAATGGCGTCCGCTGCAGTAGATCTTCTGGTAGGCAAAATTGCCGCTCTTCTCGAGAATGAAGTGTATCTGTTGGCGGGCGTTCGAGATGAAGTGAAAGACATTCAAGCAGAGCTACTAACTATGAAAGCCTTCTTAGAAGACGCAGACAGGAAGCAACCCAACAATGAAGTTGAGAAAGATTGGGTCGGAAACGTGAGGGACGTAACCTACGAGGTCGAAGACATCATCGACGAATTCATGTACCATATGAACGAGCAGCGAACCGGAAATCGGCTCTCTCGCTTCCTCTACAGCATCGTTTCGATGCCCAAAAATTTGTGGGTGAGGCACAAGATTGCGACCCAGTTGCAGAAGATCAAGAAGACGATCAAAGAAATACCCGAGCGGAGCCAAAGGTATCGCTTGGATCGAAGCGACGGCTCGATTTCCAGCGCCGTTTCCAACTGGAAGCAGTTCCAGGGAGAGTCGTCTCTCTTCGTCAAAGAAGATGAGCTCGTGGGTATCGACAAGGACAGGCAGTCGTTGATGGGGTTGCTCATGGACGAATACCCTTACCAAGCTGTGATTTCAGTTCTGGGGATGGGCGGAGCTGGGAAGACGACGATTGTCGCCAAGACTTACAATAACGATGCCGTCACCCGCTACTTCAATTGCTACGCTTGGATCACAGTCTCCCAAACTTACGCCCTGGAAGACATATTCAGAAGCTTGATTAAGGCATTTCACCAAGCGTGTAAGGAGCAAGTTCCTGCAGATTTGGAAGCCATGCCTCTGAAAGAGCTTCTAGAGAAGATGGTGACCTACTTAAGCAACAAACGATATCTCGTGGTCTTAGATGATGTCTGGGATATCAAACTATGGAACGAACTGAGAGTTGCTCTCCCACATTCTCCAGGAAGCCGGATAGTTTTCACGACAAGGAAAGAAGATATAGCCGCCCATGGATTTGGAGTTAGAAGCCATGTGCATCGTGTTCAACCGCTTGGACCAGATGAAGCATGGAAACTCTTCTGCATGAAAGCATTTTACGGTCATCCAGACAAGCTCTGCCCCGATGAGCTTAAACCTTTAGCCCGAGTGCTTGTGGAGAAATGCGAAGGCCTTCCTTTAGCTTTAGTAGCCATGGGAGGCCTCATGTTCTCTAAGAAGCATGTTACCGACTGGAGCAAAATCTGCAACAGTTTGAATTGGCACTTGGCCAACAATGCTATGCTGGACTCTGTGAAGAGCATCTTGCTTCTCAGTTTCAACGATTTGCCTTATAATCTCAAACATTGTTTCTTGTTCTGCTCAATTTTTCCTGAAGACTTTTCGATCCGGCGAAAGAGGCTAATAAGGCTGTGGATAGGAGAAGGGTTTATTGAGGCCAAAGGGAACAGCCCGGAGGAAGTAGCCGACGATTATCTAATGGAACTCACTTTCAGAAGCATGCTTCAAGTTGTGCAGAGGAATTCATTTGGGAGGCCTAAAGCCTGCAAGATGCATGATTTGATGAGGGAGATAGCGATCACAACTTCAAAAAACGAAAGGTTCTGTGCTTTTAGCGAGAGAGAAGAAGAAATTGACTGTGGCAGAGCCCGCCGACTGTCTGTCCAATTCCAAAAGGTGGACGAACCAGTAGAAATAAAATCGTCATCGGATTTGTCGAAGCTTCGTTCCCTTTTAGTGTTTTATCCAGTGAGATTCGTCCAGAATCCATTGTTAAACACGATTCCTCCAGAGCTCAAGCTGTTGAAAGTGCTTGATTTGGAGGACGTACCCATTGAGAATCTACCTGATGAAGTGGTGAAGAAATTGTTCAATTTGAGGTACTTGAATATAAGAAGAACGCTGATCAAGGAGCTTCCAAACTCCATTGGAAGACTTCGAAATCTTCACACCTTGGATATAAGAGACTCCAAGATAGAGGTTCTTCCCGGCCAAGTAGGGAAGTTGCAGAACCTGCGTCACTTAATCATGTATCGATACAATAAGTACGTACAAGGTGACAGTTTCAGATATGTGTTTGGAGGGAAAGCACCGGCCAACATCAGCAAATTGAAGAAGCTTCAAGTTCTCTCTTGCGTCGAGGCCGAGGGGGACATCATCAGACAGTTGGGGAACATGACCCAGCTGACCAGGATTGGCGTCACCAATGTGAAGAAAGAAGAAGGCAAGGACTTGTGTGAGTCAATTCAGAAAATGAAAGCCCTTCACTACTTGTTTGCAATGGCCTCCGACGAAGAAGAAGTTCTCGATATTCATTATTTGAAGTCGCCTCCTCCGCAGCTGAAGATGGTAATTTTAGTCGGGAAACTGGAAAGGGTGCCACCCTGGTTCTGCTCGCTGCAGAGTTTGTCGGACCTATACTTGCACTGGACGAGGCTAAACCAGGACCTGCTTCCTCACATCGCCGGTCTGCCTTGCCTGAGCCGCCTGACGCTCATAAACGCCTACGTCGGACAAAAGCTGTATTTCCGGGAAGGGTTCGCAAAACTTGTGCAGCTGAGCTTGCATAACTTCCCGGAGTTGATCGAGATAGAGATTGAGAGGGGCGCGATGCCTGATATTTCAAACATATTCCTGAATAACATGATGAATCTGAAGAGGGTACCCCAGGGAATTGAATTCCTGTTGAAGCTAGAGACATTGCGGCTGGAGTCTGTTTCGATGGAGCTCATCTTCCGCATAGTCGGGGAAGGCAAAGGAAGCGAGGATGGTCCGAAGGTGGAGCACATTCCCGACATCACCTACTACTACCACTCTTCCAGTGGGAAGTATTACTACGAGAGCTTGTCTCGTCCTCAATCTCAAGCCTACTAGTTTTTCTGAACCATTAATGCAAGCTTCGAACAGGTGAACATGGTGCAGCCTAGAACTTGTCCGTTGTGTTAGATTTCATTTTTTTTAGCTTGTCTTGTGTAAAGGTTTCAAATCAGAAAAATAAGGTTTGATATTTGAGTGTTATTGTGCTGGCCAGGGTGAACAAGTGTCTTTATACTTATTGTACCCTGCAAATTTAGACTTCTTTGCCTTGCTCTACACTATTTTTCTTTCCTTTACTTTTATAGGTTCGGGTTCTTGATGCAACCCCGGGAATAGTTCATCCTGAGGGAGATGGAGAGGATCATCTAGCAGAACTAATATCAATTGTTATTGAGAATAAATGAAGAATAAAGTACAAAAATTGAACACACACCGAATTTACGTGAAAAAACTTTTGACGGGAAAAAACTACGAGAAGAGAGAAGAAATTTACTATAATCAAAATTGCTACAAAGGTAGATCACGATTAGAGATTTGCGGCTAGTTCTCTTAATGAAAAAACCCTAAATACAATATTTATATATAAATAAAATTTTCGAGCACAAATAGAATTTGAGTCACCTAACCCTAACATCAATTTTGAAAAAACTTCCAAACGAGGTCAACTATAATAAAATTATTCCATACTCCATCCGTATCTTCTTTTGTTTGTGTGCGCCCGTGAGATTTGGACAATGTTTGCATCTTATTTTTGTTTGAGCTAGTGATGCATACTGCATCTCTATCTTCTTTTGTTTGTGTGCGCCCCGGGAGATTTAAGCAATTTTACTCGCGATTCAATTCGCTTTTTATTTACTCCTTTGTTATACTGAATTATATTTGACGTCGTTGTGAAAAATGTGTGCTTTATCCACAGAAGGGTGTTCTTGTTTTTTCTTTCTATTTATTTTCGATATTTTAATCAAGCCATAAACCCTTTTTAAGGTCCCTTCAAAGCGCAACGTTGTGGATTCTCTTGTTCAACAAGCTTTTTCCAAAGATGTAGCACAAATATACTAACCGAGTCTCAATTCACTACTTTTTAAAGATGTTTTGCCTTTCTTTAATTTTATAATTATATAAACCTCTAGTTTAGCTTCATCAAGATATCAATAATAGACTTGCTTATACATGCAATTTGTATTTGCGTATTTAACTTCTTTTGACTTACTTTTGTGCATTTGACACCATGTTTTGGATACCTTGTTGTCTGCAGTGGGTGGTTACTAACCTTCGACCAACTGGTCATCGCTACACATCGACATCCACTTTCTCATGGGCGTTTGATCTTCAGGGGATTGATGAAATCCATCAGTCTTAAGAAGAAACCAACTTGTGGTATATGTCTGAACTTGTGCTGAATTCATTTGAAATTGCTAAAATGCCAAGGTACAATGGTGTATTATAGAAATTGCTAAATGATTAGGCACAAAAGTCCATTATCCAAATTGCTAAGGCTATATTTGCAGTTTTCATACAAAAAGAAAGTTCTACCTGACTTCATAAATAATACATTTGTGATGGATGTTATTTTTACACAAAACTAAAAAAATCTTAGGCAGACGCTGTAATCTCATAGTTCATTCTTTTCCTAATAATTGTAGGAATAGTAGTGGTTGATTGACACTGCATTTCGAGTAGCTGGATTTGAAGGTTATCTTTATGCTAAGCTGGTATTGTTGCATCTGTAATTAATACCGAATTGAGCACTACTCTTTAAAGCCTCGTTAGCTTGCCGCGGGTCTTGGACCACCTTGCAAGCCCATTGTTTTTCCTTTAACGCTTCGCTGCTGAAGGAAGAGTTGACATTCAACGGATATAAAGCTGGCCCGCGGGCAGGCGCGCATTCGGAGAAACAGGTCGTGTCCCGACCAGGCATCTTTAAAAAGACAAACAAAAGGAGGGCTCGGCTGGTCCGGGCCAGTCGCAGAACCTGAATTTCAAGGATGCAGTTATTCCATCCATTTTATAACCGGAACAACCGTTTTGGTTAGTATCAGGAATGCCTGTTGAAGTTTATAAGCTGTATTTTTTTTTTTTTAATTATTGAATATCGTGCAGCCCATTTTTCTCCTTCTACTTACCTTGTCTTTTTAACAGCCATGCTCGAGAAGTTGCTGACCCTGCGTTCGAACTGGGGGAGACAGCCTTTGTAAGCATCACAATATATTTCTAGTCAATTACCCAAGTATATTTGTTTTTTTTTGGGGGAGGGGGATTTCCAAAAGTAAAGCGAGATACCAGCACCTTCCATCCATGCCTCTCCTCAAAGGCTTTTAACTGCTACGAAGTAACACGAGAAAACCCTACCATGCTTGACATAGACAGTGTTGAAACGTGAGGTTCGATGGAAAAGTAGTGGTTGCAAGTGTACATTTTGTCACTTAGTAAGAAGGCCTCGTGTATTTCCTTGACTAGTACACATTTTACGAGTTGTCCAGCACGTTTGTGTTCGAAAGGCGACGCATACACAAACATGAATTTCACATTTTGATTCTAAACAATCTCCACGTTTTGTTTATCATTAGTGTTATTAAGTAAATGCACCATAAAGTTACAAAATTTTATTGAGTATTTGTTGTCAATCTACTCGAGTCAGAGAACCATTTATTCATGTCCGACATTTTGGTCGTTTATTTTATACTTCCTCGGAGGCTTGTTCTGCAACGTGCACCCGATTTAGATCCATCTTTGTAGCGCATCACATTTTTCTTTCAGTGAAGTCGTGATCTCGTCTCCATCAGTTATTTTATCTAAATCATGATCCTCGATTTATTGCTTCCTTCCTCTTTCTGTGTTTGGCAGGCGAGAAACATTGATGAACAGTCGAAAAAAAGGGTATTTACAATTTGGATTGGATTGACGATCGACGAACTTTGATGAACTGGTCATGTTTATGAAGAAGCGGATCACCTTTCCTCAGTAGAGGTTGTCAAGATAGATAAATTTTAATGCTGTTCAGATGATGTCCATCGGTACGAACGTTGCAATAAAATATTGTTAATATTGACTGTGTTTCTGGTCAGTTCTGTACGCTTGGATTGGTTTGACTTTTCCTCATTGTTGTTTTCTCCATCTCTCCATATCTCACACTGTCATTTTCTTTTCCAGTTGTAATGGCAGTCCGCTTGAGACGTTGGCAACTTGTCTGTGTAGTGATCAAATGTAGACTTGTACTTTTCGTGTTGTCTTCGCATGAAACAACGTTCTACTTTTCGAGCCGATCATGGCTGATCGTCTTTAGCCCCTTTGACTGTCGGAACCCGGTGTTAGCAAAAGCAAAACGTAAAGGACAAAAGTTGGAGGAAAGTATA
>CM039530.1:3025781-3058273 GCA_022433055.1 Begonia peltatifolia
GCTATCGGTTACACAACTAAAAAGCCACATACTAATTTTAATATTGGCCACACATTAATACAACTTAAATGTCATAAATAAAGTTTAACTTCAAAACCTTTTATTTTCTCAACACCCGGAGGCGAAGTTCATCGTAGTTTATTCCAATTTAGAAAAAAATGCTGGGTTTGGTGCGATTGTTTCTGAGAAAGTAATGAAAAATGGAGCAAATATTGACTTTTATCAACAGAAGTTGAAATTTTAGTCTCATTTTCAGACATTGAGAGAAAAAAATGGAGGGAGACCTCCACCACATTCATGGGAGAACCGCATTTAACGTGAAATATGATAGCTTTGGCTTTCTCCGACAGACACACCGTCAAATTCCACCGGCTAGACTCCATTGTCACCTGGTATAGCACGTTTTAACTTGGCCCGAGACACCGTCCAACCTCCTCATCGTTTGACCAGCCAAAATTTTCCTTCCACGTTCTTGACTTTATTGATTATTTTAATCTTCGAAGTCTCTGACTTTGTAAATCTTCAACACATAAAGCCTCTTACTTTGCTTTTTCATTCTTCATTGCTTAAAGTTGTACGTTTTTCGGTCATTGACTAAAATGAGTTGCAATAGCCTGGAAGATGGTCTTCCAGTTAGTCCGTCAGAGAAGAAATACAAAGGAGTTCGCCGACGGAAATGGGGGAAATGGGTGTCGGAGATTCGGGTTCCGATCACCCAACAACGTATCTGGTTGGGTTCTTACTCCACGCCGGAGGCCGCCGCAGTGGCTCACGACGTCGCTTATTACTGTTTACGCAGACCGACTACATTGGAGGCTCTCAATTTCCCGCTTCTCTTACCCTCGGTAGTTGCGATGGATGACATGTCACCCAGCTCCATACAGAAGGTAGCTTCCGATTTCGGAATGGCAGTAGACGCACAGTTCGTGTCAGTTTCCGATTCGAAGGTGAGAGATAATCACCTCCAAGAGGAAGAAAATAACGGAAGCGTCCTCCCTATCGTTGAAGAAAGGCAGCGGTGGCCGGTAGGCGCGGGAGGGAGTTCTTGGAGTTGGGTGGACGGAACTGATTCGATCGGTAGGGAAGATCATCAGAATCAACCTCTCAGTATTTCCGTTGAGGATTATCTGATTTGAACAAATAATAAATGGTATTCTGAAATCGATAGTATTATCCATTGTTTTCATTTTCTCCGAATCAAGTGGAAAAAATTCGTCTCCGAGCTTCAAAGTGTTAATCATATGTCTAGTTGGCTTAAAAAATAATCCTATAATTTAATTATTTATACGAGAATGATTTTTTTTTTTTTTATTGATGCTTGCACGTAAATTTTTTTAATAAAATTAATTTTTTTAATTCTGTTAGATAAATTAACAACAATATAAAAAATTTAAACTTATTAATTAAAAATAATTTAATTATTTATATTTTCCTAACCGTCTTTGCCCTCGGCTGATCAACGTTGGAACATTAGCTCAATTTGCTTTGACTCGGCCAACACAGAACAGCTAATTAAATTGCATGCAGTTGACTATAGACCATGTATGATCAAGCAAAACTAGTGCAAAAGTTTCCGTCTTTGTTACACAATTACAGCGAGCTCATTATTCCGTCTTCTGCTGCGAAGGACTGAACTGAGAGAAGCTGAAGGGGCTGGAAACGAACTTCCTCGGAGAACCACCCTCCGAAGAAACCGACGAGCCAGAGGGAGAAGTGGGTTCGGCGATAGGCAAATGCCTCCCCACACCCACAAGCGACTGCGCTCTTCTGTTGCCGTGAGCCGACAGAAGCATCCTCAACGTCCAGTTAATAAGTTTGGGCGAAAACACCCTATACAGAAGAAATATATCGTACCAGCTTGGATACTTCACGTAAGCTTCTCCTCTACATGCACCCCTCACTATCACCTTCGCAAATTCCTCTACCGATCCGCCGGCTGCATTAACCTGACCCATCATCACAGAAGAGTTTGTCAGTAGCTAAGTATTAAACAATGAAAACAAGTATTCTGTAATCAACTTTTCAGTTAAAAAATGTATACTTCTCTTTCCTCCTTCCACTGCATTTCTGCGCCTTCTTCTTGCATGAATTTGCCGCCGGCCATTTCGCCGCCGATCCATCCATGAGTTGCGATTGTTATCCCCACGTCTTCATCTCTCACTTCAAATCTCAGCGTCTCGTAGAAGTTCACCAACGCTGCCTTTGCAGCCTGATAACATTCTTATATCAGTTAACCATATGCATCAACACTGACTGAAATAAAAGGTACCGATATGCGGCTACTTACGGAGTATAAGCTCATTCTGGGCAACGGCAACCAATTCTCGACGGATGCATTAACGATGATCCGACCTCTGCTTTGGTGGAGGTAAGGAAGAGCGACGAAAGTCGGATAAACATTCCCCCAAAAATTGATGTCCTTTGAAAGAAAATCAAAACCATGAACATGGGTCCTCCCTTCTATAATCTTCCTTCTCTTAATTCTAATATTTTTCATATAATAATCGTTACCATTAAATGGGGAAACACTGAAGTGTCCGTAACCTCCTCAAAGTAGAATGTATGACCCAAGCTAGCCGTGTTGACCAGATGATCCACTGAATATTACAGTACGATATATGTAAATTACACATTGGGTTGTCGAAGCTGGAATAGCTCAGTTGGTTAGAGCGTGTGGCTGTTAACCACAAGGTCGGAGGTTCAAGCCCTCCTTCTAGCGTTTTGTTGTTTTATTTTTTATAAAACTTAATTTAATTAAGAAAATAAGTGTATAATATTTACTTCTTGAAGGTTTTAATTTTCGATAATTTTATGATCGTTATAAACCGAGTCTAGTAATTAAACAACGTAGCATTATTAATCGATAATTATGTTGTATCTTAAAATAGAGTGCAGTTGATTTTATTCTATTTTTGTGATTCGAGTTAATGTTTGATTGATGCAGTTAAATATAAAAAAGTCGTCCAATTAAAATCACTCTGAATCTAATCCTAGAAAAATTAAATTATCATTTAATTAATTCAGTGGCGTCATTTACTAATCAAATTAGTCTTCCACATAAAAACCTATCAATAATATTAATTAATTAAATTACAATTACATACCTCGGCCGTAGTAGTTGACGGCCTGATTGACAAATCGTCGGCACTCGTCTTCTTTCACGACGTCAGCCGCCACTATCATCACATTCTTAGCCCCCACTCGTCTGGCTTTCTCGCTTATCCCTCTCAGCCGGCTCTCCCTCCTCGCCACCAGCACCAGATTGGCTCCTCTCTTCCCGTACTCGTACGCGATTTGCTGCATACCCACTCCGACTTGTCTATTTATTCGTCAACCCAGACCTGCAAGTCGGAATTTGAAGAAGAGAGTGATAGAAAACAAGCTTACCTCTCCTATGCCGGAAGATGCGCCGGTGATTATTACCACCTTTTCCTCCATATTCTCACTGTAGAAAGAGCTGTACAGCCACTCGCAGGCGTTGATGAAGCACAGCCCCGGCCATGCAAAGGCCAGCGTCACCAGGCTGGCTGGAGGCACCACCATGTTCATGAAGGAGTTGAACAGGTCCATCTTGACACTTAGGCTGAGAGCAGATGAAATTTGCTATGAGGTAGAGAAGAGAGAGAAGAAGATAAGGAGGGGGGTTTGAGATATGGATCATCATCATCAACAACAACAACCTTGGTTCTGCGTGCATGGATTTTGCAGAATTAGCACACGTGTTGGTGGATAAGCTTTCGCCATGACAGATGGGTGAAGCTGTTTTTGTATTTTCCTGCATGAATTAACGCTTCACTGAATCTTTCCCTCCCCTTTCTCTCCTCTTGTAATTACTCGTTTACCATACGTGGGTTCACGGGAGGTAAGTGCGTCTTTATAATATAAAGGGTTTTTTTTATAAAAAAAACACTTATATTTTGTTTTTTCTTTTTAAATCTTAAAATTTACTATTTATCGTAAAAAACTTTACCGTTTGATAAACAATCAGATTCAACCTCGGAAGGGAGGTGAGGAGGCCGTCCTCCCCAAAGAGAACGGTCGATCCAGTTGGACCGGTCGTCCCGTGATTTTTTTTTTTAATTTTTAAGAAAAAAGACGGTCAGTTCATTAGACCAGTCGTCCTCTTTGGAGAGAGGCTGGCTGGTCCGCGGACCGGCCGTGCTCTCCACAACCAAAACCCTTAACAAGAGTCACGAGTTTTATTTTTTTCCTGCGAAGTATGGCCGGTCCAATGGACTGGCCTTACTCCGCAGGAAAAATCAAGTGACTTTGGTCACGAGTCCGTCCTCTAGCAAGTGAATACGGCCAGTCTAGTCGGACCAGCCGTCCTCGTCCACTAGAGGACATCACCGATGACTAGAGTCACGGGCGATTCCCCGCCGAGGACGGCTGGTCCAACTGGACGGGCCGTACTATGCACCCCTATTTAGGAACCTCTGTCTGGTTCCTCAATTCTCACCTTTGATCCTTCTCTTCTGCATGGCTTACCCCTCGATTTTTCTCGTCTAACTCTTCAATTTCTTTCCTCTCTTTTCTTATCTCGTCGATAATTCTCCGCGTTCAAGTGCTAGGTACAAAGGGTTTTTATTTTTAAAATTTTAGCATTTATTCTAAACATAAAAAAAAATTCATATACGAATTGTTAAACCGAATTAAATTTGTTATGACGTAGTATTTATGAATTGTATTTTGATTTAAAAGTTTATAAGAAAATTCTGAAATTCTAAATATTTTATATTACGTTCATTTTCCTTCATATATATATATATATATATATATCTCTAGATTATTAAAAAAATATTTTAACATAATATAACATATATTATATACTCCAAAAATAAATAGAATTATGCAATGTTTCAATTTAAAATTTTGAATACAACAGTTTCCGTTAAAACCAAAATAATTCTAGTTTTGAATTTTCTAAAATTGCTCAATAATATCTATCTCTGTGTCTCATGATATCAAAAACAAAATAGTTAATGTAGAAAAAAATATAAAATTCAACCAATGTATCAAGTAAGTAATATTATTTGTTATTAAAAACCAAAAAGTGCTGAAAAAATACTGAATAATATTCGCTTCAAACCTTCAACTATTCCACCAATATTGGAACACTATCTTCATCTCTATTAGTTAATGTAAAATCTGTAAAGTGTAATTGACAAACCAATTAAGTAAAATGAATTAGATATATAAAATGAAAAGAAAACAAAGATGTAAAAAATACATTGTTCAACCTTTGTCAATATTATCTACAGAATAATTAATGTTGATAGATTGATGTTTTGACATCCGAATCCAACTTTGAGTGCAAATAAGCGCCTCGACAATTTTTGGAGATAAAGAACTACAAAATAAATTAAGTACACGTCCTCCGACTAGTAAAAGCTGATTCCGAAGCAACTGTTAAAATACTGATAACTATAACATCCGTTGCCATTTTAATCAATAGTGGAAATTTCAACATTTTCAATAGCAACTATGGAATCTCAATATGAAGTCTTCTTCACCTTTTCTTAGCTTTTGGGTTTGTGTTTTCTTGTTTTCATTTCTGTTTTTTCCCTGGTTTCCAAATTTGTTTGTATGCTCTACTGGTTTTGTTTCTTTTGTTTTGGATCACAGCAACAAGTTGATGGCTCGGTATTTGCTTGTTTGGATTTTTTGTTGTTGTTTTTTTTCCTTTTCGAGTCGGTGTTTCGTAATTTTCATTTTTGTTTTTTCCTTGGGCTCAAAATTTGTTTGTATGCTCTGTTGGTTTTTATTTCTTTAGTTTTGGATCACAGCAATAGGTTGTTGATTCGGTGTTTGCTGGTTTTGATTTTTTTGATTACTGTGTTTTTTTTTTTTTCTAGACTAGATTTAAAGCTCTACTGGTTTGTCGCTACTGGATCGGTGTATGCTTGTTTTGTTTTTTCCTAGATTGAAAGCTCTACTGGTTTGTCACAGCAATAGGTTGTTGGCTCGGTGTTTACTTGGTTTGATTTTTTCATTGCTGTTTTCCCTAGATTGAAAGCTCTACTGGTTTTTGGTTTTTTAGTTTTCGGTTGATATTCAGTCAAATGTTTATATCACGACAATAGGACCTGCAGCACCTTGTTTGATTGTTACGTATCAATTGGTCTACTATTTTGAATAAAATATTCATATCATTTAGGTCACTGATTCTTTTCTCAGTAACATCATTAAATGAATTTGTTGGCTCGTGGATCTTGGGAACTAATTTGGGTACCTAAGATTTAATGGCAGCGGTCCTTTCAGGGTCACCGAAAACCACCTATTATTCTGTTGACTACTAAGAGTTTAGTAGTGAGGTAAGTGGGTGCGGTGCGTCTATATAAATATATTATTGTATTATTTTATTCATTAAAATTCTAAAATAAATTATTTAATATCATTTTTAACTACGAAGAAAATGAAAGGAGGGTTAAGAGGTGCGCCGCCGCGACAGGACGGAAAAAGAGAGAGAGAGAGAGAGAGGAGAGAAAGAGAGAATCTGATCGGACTCGGTTTTTGTTGTCAGAAAGTTTCCCTCGTTAAACCCTACAGCTTTTGTGAGGGTGTTTTCTCTCGGTGGGTCGATTTTCGCTTCTGTCCTCAGTTGACTTAGGTTTTTTTTGCGAGTCGTTTTCCGCTGTAACCCTCCATTTTGCTCTTTGTTTCTCGTAGGTAATTATTAATTTGTTTGGGTGTGGTGATTGTTTTTACAGGTGAAATCGGGGTTGAGGGATGCCAGAACGGCGACAAATCGATGGCACTGCGATGGGCTTGGACTGCGCCAAACTCAGGCCCAGGCCTAGGCCCAGGCCCAGGCCCAAGCCAAAACCTGGTTCAAAAGAGGTTGGGCGAGGCCAGCTCGAACCAGCCGGACTAAACCTTTTCTTCGTCTCTCCTTTTCCCCATTTTAACAAGGGATTTTCGTCGTTTTCGAACTATTATATTTGACCGCATTTCAGGACAGCCAAACAATATCAGAATTTTTTCCGAACATCATAGTCTAACTTGTTTCGGTGTTATGAACGCGATGGCGGTGTCCGTTCATTGGAATTCTTTCGTGTTTGTTTTACATGCAAATCGAGGTAAAAAACTTAAAACTCTATTTTTGTTGTGTAAGTTAGAATCTTGCTAGATATGGTTGTTAGTGTCATTTTGGAATTAATTCGAGGTCTAGAAAGGATATAGTTGGGGTTTGAGGGTCGAGCGTGCAACATCAAAATTCTGGATTTTGTCGATGTTGCAAGTGCGAATCGATCGATCGACCGTTCAAAAATTATGAGTGGTGACTAATTAGGGTTTCTAATCTCGGTTTAGGAGTCCCTTCTTGTACTCTCGTATGGTTTTAGTTTTTTGACGTCGGGTTGGTTGTAGGTTTCGATGAAGTTCCAGTTCTGTTGCCGACCTCAGGTCGCAAGTGTCGTCATGTCGGCAAGCAGTAGTCGCCAACCGGGTAGAAGTTTCTATACGTTACGTTTTTCATAGCATTGCATTGCATTGCATAGTTTTCAAAAGAAACGTATTTTCTTATGAAAAACCCCAACAGTGCATTGTTGTCAGCAGATCAGTTTTTACGTGCTATTTCATTTTAGACGAATATATATATACATGCCCGATAGGCTGATTTTGTTTGGGCTCGTGGAGCCATACAGTGTTGCACTTTAGTTGTTCTGGGCTTAAGCCTATTCAAAAATCCTGAGAAACAGCGGCATATATTTTACATTTCTTTGTTGCTTTGTTCCTTCTTCTAGATATTGCTTTTCACTTCATCCCACTTTGCAACTATCCTCTGCTCTAAACTTCGCAGCTTCTTGGGTTTGAAATCGCATGAAAACAGTTTCTTAAGCTCATTTAACTTGGATTCTAGCGTACTCCATTACTCGAGACCACCGCCCAAGTGCAGTGTTGATTATGATGAATTGTGCGGTGAACTAAAGGAGACAATGATTTTGAGCGGCCAGAGGAGCTCTAAAAATAGATCGACTAATCTTTCCGCTAGCGACACACAGATTTGTGCTTTTTTTGTCTTGTTAATATCTTCATTTTTCACCATTTCTGTTACAGTAACCATCTTCTCTGTGATAAATATCACGATCTTTGTACAGAGCTCAGAGTATCTATTTGAAATTTCTTAGCTTCTCGACTATGGCTTCTCGGTCTGGCATTATTATCATAAATTCTAATAGCAGAGAGACAAATCACTCTCCAAATCAATTGCTGCTAGAACCCTCTTTCCAGACGTAGCCTTCCGATATTTATTTCCTTTTTTGAGCTGTTTTATAAGAGTCTTCTTCCTCAACCGTGAAACGACTGGAAGCGTCAAACTTTGCAGCTTCTCCTCTTCCTGTTCTTCATTCGAAATTATTATTGTCTTCAAGAATATCTCTTTCTTGATTGCTTCTGTTTTCTTTTCATTCGATATAAGTTTCGCTTTACCTTTGTTGGCCAATTGACGGATGTCATGAGAAAACTTCGTACGGCATTCGAACGGAGGAAACCCAATGAGGCTCTCAACTTCGCTTAGAAAATCAAGAAGTATCTGATCTTCTTTGCTCAAAAACTTGATGGACAGCTGGCGGAGCTTCTCAGTCTTGTCATGTTCTTGCTCCACGAACGCTTCCATCTGCGACAACACAACTGATAAGTCCTTCTCAAAATGGTAGAAATTTTTGAAATTAGTGAATCGTTTCTTGAAATTAGTGAATCATTTCTTGAGATTGTAGTGTTCGTCCTTGGCAGCTTCTCCTCCAATCCTTGGATGTTGGTGTAAATTTTTTCATCCAGCAGAGACCCTTCCTGTTAGCTGCAGAGTTAAGCAAATCCCACAAATCCCTTCCTGTGGCGGCGATGAACACTTTCTTCTCATCCTCGTTCTGCAAGGTGTTTAAGAGAGAAATCATGTTGTCTGAAATTTCAAGAAACGATTGACTATTTTTATAAATCTCTACCATTTTGAGGAGGACTTCACAGTTGTGTTGTCGCAGATGGAAGCGTTCATGGAACAAGAACGAGAAGCTCCGCCAGCTGTCCATCAAGCTTTTGAGTGAAGAAGATCAGAATCTTCTTGATTTTCTGAGCAAAGATGAGATTCATTGGGTTTCCTCCGTTAGAACGCCAGACGGAGTTTTCTCATGACATGGTTAACAGAGGTAAAGTGAAGCTCAAATCGAATGAAACGAAAACATAAGCAATCAAGAAAGAGAGATTCTTGAAGAAAATAGAAGGTTCGAATGAAGAACAGGAAACGGAGAAGTTGCAGAGTTTGATGCTTCCGGGCATTTCACGGTCTGAGGAATTTAAAGGCTATGACTGGAAAGATGGTTTTGACAACAATTGATTTGGGGAGTGATTTGTCTCTACTGCTGTTCAAGTTTATGATCAAAATGCCAGACCGAGAAGCCATAGTCAAGAAGCTAATAACTTTCAAATTGATACTCGAGAACTGTGCAAAGACGGCGATGCATTAATCGCGCAGAAGATGGTTAATGTAACGGAAATGGTGGAAACTGAAGATATTAACAAGACAACAAAAACAGAAATTTCTATATCACCAGAGGAAAGATTAGTCAATGATATTATAGATCTATTTTTAGGGCTCGCTGCTCGAAATCATTGTCTCCTTCAGTTCACCACACAATTCAGCAAGATCAACATCTGCACCCGGCGGTGGTCTCGAGCAATGCAATGCACTACTGAAAAAGTTGGAATCCAAGTTAACATTACTTTTTGATTCGGTTCGTTTAAATATTTTCAGATCGATTTAATCTTAACCATTAAGTTTAAAAATATTTAATTTAGTCGGAGTTGGATATCAAAATCATATTTCAATTTTCTTACCATGTCCAAAAAAAGAATGTTTGAATTTATTTTATTTTATAATTTTGACTTTTAAATATAATTTTTATTAAATTTTGTTTTTTATTGATTTTTTTTTTTCATTTTGTCATTCAAATATAATCTTTATTAAATTTCATTTTTATCAAATTTTGTTTTTTTATTGGATTGAATTTATTTTATTTTATAATTGATCAATTTGACCTTCAAATATATATTAATATCTAAAAATGTCATGCGCACGTGTTTCTTAACTAATTTTGTCAGTATTTTGCCCTCTTTTATATATATTAAAAAGATGAAGGTTTGAATTTCTTTTAACGTTTTGATTTATTTTGTCATTTACCATTTTGACCTTCAAATATATTTTTTTATTAAATTTTGTTATTTATCATTTTGACCTTCAAATATGATTTTTTATTAAATTATTATTTTTTTTTTTTTATCAAACTATGTTTTATTGGATTTGATTTAATTTAATTTATTTTGTATTTATCAATTTGACCGTCAAATATAATTTAATAATAATTTCATTTTTTATCAAAATTTTTTTATTAAATCTGAAAATATCATGTTATATTTAACTTATTTTCGCCATTATTATTGTAACGACAAGGGTCACATGTTTGACCTTTTTTTCTTATTTAGACGTTAAATAATAATGTAGTATATTTGAGCATGATGATGTTTCCCTCCACTTGCTTCCTTGTTCAATTTCATAGTTGCATTCCATATTTAGTTAAACTTCAATGTCATAACACAAGACTTTTCAACTTGTTTCGTATACTGATCTCCTACTGCGATAACGTGTTGGTTGACTGCATTTCTTGACGAATCAAAACTAAATGTTCTCTAATGACATGTGTAATAAATACAATATTATGTTTATTTTATAAATATATTATCGTATTTATCTCCTGCTACAATAATACATGTTTATTTTATTTTGTAGTATTTTTGTCATTATTATCGTCATGCCCAAAAGGGACCCAAGAACGAACAGGAAACGACCCAGCCCAAAACGAACAGAATCGTCAGAATATTTAAAACAAAAACAGAAGTCAGTCCCAATATAAAATGTTGGTCTTCAAGAGGAATAAAATGACAAAATGAAAATCTTGAGATCTACTCTTGAGCCATTGAGGATGACTTTGAATATCAATTTGACCTTCAAATATATTTTAATAATATTATTATTTTTATCAACAACGTTTCTTAAATCTAATAATATCATACTATATGGCAAGTGTTTCTTAAATTATTTTTTCAGTATTTTGTCCTCTTTATCTTACCATTCTTACGAGAGAGGATGAATTTAATTTATTTGAATGATTTAAATAAATCAAAATTAAAACTAAAGGTGCTTAGTCTCTTTTAGTCATTTTGATTTATATTGGTTTTTTTCATTTAAACCATCAAAATATTAGTTTATTTTAAAAAAATAACCAAATGCGAGTACCTGTGTTCCGTCAAATGTGTTGAAATCTATGAAAATATCATGAGAAGCAGCGTTTGAAGTTGATCTCCTATTAGAATAAATGCGAGTATTATGTCCCTCTTGTCGACATATATCACAACGCATGTGGGAATTCTTCTTTCTAATTCTTGACGTTAACGGCTATTCGGCATCTCGCACTCTCGTCTTCTTGAACCTACCAAGTTGATGTCTTACATTGGGCGGAGAATTTCATTGAAACCTTGTACGGGTTGCCACATATGTTGGCCGCTAATACGATGAATATAGTGTGAGTGCATATTTAGATAAGTTGACCGGTGATAGCATAGATGTCATATTTTGAGATAGAGCATACCGAGATAGTACATATGTTATCGCAATACCAACAGTTCGTATGAAGGTTTATATTTCTGCCTTTGTGTATTACAAGAATATTTTAGCTCTACATGAAAGCGATAAAAAGAGCTCATATGCCAAGTGAGCTCTGGGAGAGAGTTAAGTTGCCAAGAAATTATGAAAAAGCACTTAGAAATTATTGACAAACATTTGGTAACAAAAATTCATTACTTTTAGCTTATATCATCAAGATGCAGTTTTGCTTTCATGTTGCATAATTGTCACATTTTAATTTATAGATATATTGGGGTAAGTTCCTTGTACACAAGACAAATGACTCAAATGTGGATTCACATGAGGAAACTTTCTTTAAAAACAAAGTTGATTTTTCTCTCTCATGAAAACATTGTCGTTATTGTTCGATTAAACGGTATTTTTTCCACGATCCGTGTTTTTGAAAATTTCGATAATTATTGTTGTGTGGTGTTGCATATGTTCCAATACTTTGCAAGAATAAATGAATATTTATTACTATGTTTATCATCCTAACGAGGAATAGTATGAGTGTCAAATGTAGTTGTTGTCCAAAATCTCAAGAATTTGTTCAACAACACAGATAGGAATGTTGTAATGAACATTTGTTGAAAACAATAACAACACCGAGGAAAGAGACAAAGACAGAAGCTAGAAGGTAGAAAAAAGTCGAGAAAGATGGTGTGCTAGATAAGGCTTTATTCTTCACCTTCATCCACCAATAAGAGTGATTACCACTACATGATGCCATATTAATGTTGTTTTTGAGATTATTGCTATTTTGCATAGCATTGAAAAGGAACTATTAGAACGTCGTGAGAAAGGAGTTCATGGCGACATATACAATTATCCGGTTGAATCCTACAATGAAGTTCTTCAAAAGAAGAACTCCATAGTGCCAGTGATGAAGAGGAGAATGCAGTATTCCAAAACCTTTTTAGATTTTTATGAAGAATAATGCCGCGACACTTTATTTTAGATTTTGTTCCAAAACTCGGTCGTCAATCTTTGAACTCAATCTCGGTGCAATCACAAAGACTTGCCCTCGTGATGGTCTTTTTGATACGATTCGATTATGCAAATCTCTAGCTAAACAAGGACAATTCGCTTGCAGAAACAACAAACAGATTAGCAGACTTGTTGTTCTCGTTTTTAACTGAGAACACTCATTAACAGAGATCAAAAATGGAAATATAAAACAGAAAATAGCGATGAAGATAAGAAATGATGTTACCAGTCGATGTGATGTGGTTGATGATTTTACTGAACGTAAATTCTTCGGAGAACGTCGTTTGGATTGAAGGAAGATCTTTGCTGGCCGGTAGACATCAGATTAGCACTACGTCGGGAAAGCTCTTTTGTGGACAAAGAGAACTCTAGCAACAGGATGAAAAGTCCTTCTCGTTCATTGCTTCTTCCACAGAAGAGGCCGACGGTGGAGTATGGCATAGTCAATGTGCCTGCGGCTGGGCTAAAGGAATCTAGCACCTTTGGGCGAGAAGCATACTCGCGTACGAGAAGTTCACAGCTTGAAGGTTTGGTTTTGAACCATCATTCTTCTAAAAAGAAGAAACGGCTAAGAGTTCTTTCATGTACTGTTCCATGGAAGTACAATCTTGTCTCGTCCGGATATTACGCACCAACGAGGAGGGCACTGAGGACCCACGGAGAGATCACTCCACTAATGAAGACCAAATTTCAATTCAATTCTAAAAATTTATCAAAGTTAATACAAACAATCGGAGCAAGGCTCTTTATAGCCTTTGGTGATCGAATTTCATAGAGGAAAGAAATAACAGAATAGGAAATAACCAACACGAAAGTAATTAGCCGTTGTGGAAACTAGCCGTTGGTGCGTTGCTCCGCTGATGCATTGTTGCTGGGCACGTCCAGGCACACGCCTCTCCTCTGCTCGCGCGTGCATCACGGTGTTGATTCCGCTCGTGACCAGACGCGTGCTAGCTGTTGCGTCGTGAATCCTTCAGCCAAGGTTCGTCGTGAGTCCTTCAGCTAAAGCGTCATCGCGAGTCATTCAGTTTCGTCGTGAGTCCTTCTTTCACTTGTGGGCTTCAAGGGAAATGGGCTATTCTACTTCACCTGTGGCTTTTAAGAGAATTTGAACTTTTCTCCTTCACTAGGGGAATTGGGCTTTTCTTCTTCAATTGTGAATTTTTAAGGCAAAATTTCTAGAGGCGGAACGGTTAGGCAGGGTGCATGGCCGAATTTGGGTGAACTTTCCCCTTCCACAGATTCGTCAATTCTAAATCAAATAACGTGAAAAATTGATATATTCTTACTTGAGGTGTGGAAGAATGGCTCTCATAGTTTCAGACGGAAGATTCGGGGAGATGAAGTAAAAGTGGTCAGTGAAACGCTGCTGGCCCAAAGGTTGTTAACAGAGGCAACCTTCGGATTTGGGTTCTCCATAATGGCCGAACGCTCCAACTTGCGATGAGAGACTTTCCACTCTCCTTCTGCCGGCCAACCCTGTCTCGGAAGGTAGGGAGAAGAGTGATAGTAAGAGGTCCAAGTGCGCTCACAAAACTTGGACTCAATGAACAACAATCTCGATCGGATGTGACCCATCGATGGAGGCTTGCCGGCGAAGAACCCCGAGGAGAGAGCTTCTGGTATTGGAAGGCTAAGCTTCGATTTTGTATTTCAAATTCAACGGCCATACGTTTTCAAGAAACAGAGGAAAGTCCCCAGGCTATTCACTTCATCGGCCATCACATGGCTGATGGGTATTCCCTCTCCCACATTTACCCGCGTAACCTTTCAATTGAACCAACACTCTTATTCCTTTCTAAATGAGTTCAGCCTAATTCTCCCCCACTTAAACAAGCAATTTAAAGTTAACAAATAACTAAGAGATTCAGAAACAATTATTTCGGGAAGACGTTTCGAACCTTGAGAATCCAAACTTGTTTCAATGCTTGTTTTCAAGTTTAATGCCATGAATTTGGATTTGAACTCCAAGTATAAAAGGGTAAGGACAGAGAATCATCAAGTCCAGATTTTTCTCCTTTTTAGCATAAAAGTTTTTACCTTTTGAAGGATAATAAAATTTCGCTTAGGTTTTTAAAATTCAGGTTCTTCTCGAAGTAACTGGAGGCAGCTTGAGAGCTCTAGTTGTCAGAAATTCTCCATGCTTCATCATAAATTTAAACATCAGTTCAAACTTGTCTTTTTTCTTCAATTAAAGCTTAAATACAACTATTTGAGTAAGTTTCCTCAAGCACGTTATATACCCAAGTATTTTTTTAACTTAGCAAATCATACACAAACTAACCATGCAAATTGCAATGAACCCTAAGCCAACATTTGAAATATTTCAACTGAAAACTTAGAGATTTAATAGACTGCTCGACAATAAATGGGATTGAAAGATGTTCTTCATTTACCACCAGAACTTCATACTTTCGTTAGGGTAGGAGGGATTGAGACAAAAAAAAAAAAAAAAACCATAAAAGACGAAAATATATATTAATAGTTAATTAAATTCATATGGTTACAGTACCAAACCATACATGTTACAAGTACAACTAAAGAAAATAAGAAAGGGCGTGGGGCCTGGAGAAGCGAACACTCAACTTCAAAATAAGGGTGACAATCTTGGTTGATCTACCCTTTATCCACCAAAGTTTGATGTGAACATACAAGCTTCTGTCGAAGTTCTGCAAATGCACAGTTCAATCCATCTAAGCTATCAGCAAATGAAAATCAGAACATTTTCACTCAGCTAGTCTTATTCTTCTTAAATGCAGGATGTATGATTCCATTATAAGAATCTAATCTGTCAATAGTTGAAATACAATCTTTCATCCTCTTCAAAACTACTGGCATTGCAGAGACATCGCAAGATAGTTTATCTTTGAGTAACTGTTTTTTTTCTGCAGTTTCATTATCTTGGTCGACTAGTAGAGCTCCCTCTGCGGATATCTGGTCTAAACTGAGTGCATCACCAGTATAAACTAGAGCATTGTGCCTAAAATCATTCCACTGTAAAGAACTCGGTTGTGGAAATGATAAAATAAGTCCAAAACAACTATATTTTGATTGCATAACACTGTATATGTTGGATCCAAACATCTTAACACAATGTCACCAGCCCAATATATGCAATAAAGAAAACTTTTTCATTCTGTCCATGCAATTAAATTGTCCCAATCAATTATCACACTTCACTAATCACCAAGAGTGAATAGCAAAATACTATGAAACTTTGAATTGAGGAGCAAATATAAACAATATGCAGGACTTTTCTTTGCTTGCTCATTATAAATTATGACCTATAATTTGCTCTTTTGGCAGAAGGAAGGAATTGAAATATGTTAATGATACGTGATAATAGAAACATAAACAAATGACGAGCTATCAGATGGCACATGCAAACAAATGTAAATACACGAAAAAAAAGTGTTGAAAAACGAAGCCAACATATTATCTCAACTAAAATATGCAACAAAAAGATAAACTGTAATAGAAATTTTGCTAGGAAATGACTATATATCAAGTCTTTGAAAACTGTACTAATAAAATTGCAATATAACTTTCGCAGCCCAAAAATCCAAATTACCACCTGCTATCGTTTTAAAGAACAAGTATACTATCAACTCAAAGTAGCTTTTTTGGTAGAATTTTATGCACATAACTTTATTCAGAAAAAGAGAGAAACATCAACAACTGAATACAAGTCAACTATAATAATCATCACTTTAAACATCAAAACTGTGGTAAACAAAATCTCAAGAGCCAAAAACTTAGTCTGGCAATCATTACATTGATCTATGCTACAAATGAGGTAAACAAACAAATATTTTTTATTGCTTTTAGTACTGGTAAGCTAAAATGAAAATGGAAAAAACAGAAAAAAAAAAAAAAAAAAAAATCCTCAGATTAAACATAATTCGTCCAGTTCACAACATTGATGAATCACATCATAAAAAAATCAAGAAACATATCATTACCAAATGAACAATATCAAACATCAAAACTGAACAATCCCCAAAAATATACCTCCTGATGTAGCGGCTCTAGACGCTCCAGTCCTTGGCTCCAATCCCACGGCCACAATTGACCTCCGGGCCGTGAGAATTGAAGAAAAGGCAGACTTTATCTGGTCAGGTAGATTGGCTCTGTAGTGAAGAATCCTCTGGGCCATTAGTTTCACGTCAGCCTCCAGCTTTCCCAGATCTGATTCAGAAACAGTTATTTCGGGTAGACATTCCGAGTCTTGAGAATGCGAACCTGTTTCAATGCTTGTTTTGAACTTCAACGTCATGGATTTGGATTTGAACTCGAAGTATAAAAGGGTAAAGACATAGAATCAAGTCCAGGTTTTTGCCTTTTGGAGGGCAATAGAAATTGAGAGAGAAAGAGAGAGAGAGAGAGAGAGAGAGAGAGAGAGAGAGAGAAGGCTTAATTCAACGTCATGGGCTTGGGCTAGGCCCAGAGCTACAGTACCTGAAGGCTTGTCTGACCGACGATGATTAAAAGTCAACTTGACCTCTTCTTAAGCTTAAAAAATTACCAATAACAGCTGTTAATGTAATTTCCAATATAATTTTATATTACTAGTGCTGAGGGGCGCAAGACAAGGCAGACGTATACGTTATTAGAAGGGAAAACAAGGGAAGGGGCGCAAGACAAGGGAAGAAATAGATGGGGATCCAGTTGTTTGAGAAGGATTAGTGTTGGAGGAGAGAGTTCGGAAAATATTGATTGGGTTTTTAGGGGAGAGCCGAGCCTCCTCCTGCTCGGTAGTCGGATGTTATCGTTTGATCAATGAATTTCTTCTAGTCTTCTCTAATAAGATACTTCCAAATATAGACCTTTTCATGATTAAGATACAAAAATCATATTCTAATTCAGAAATTCTAAATCTACAACCAAAAAGAGAGCTCATTCATCTAAACAAACAAGACACATGGGTCTGTACTGCTCAACATACTTAAAGCTTTCGACAGAAAAGAGTTCATGAAATAATATCAGAAAAAAACATGAACTATTCCTCAAAGATATCATAAACAAGAAACAAAAATTGAGTGTAAAATCTAGTGGAAAGAACTAGGCAATAATCTGAATCCCCAGAAAATGAAAACAATTGGTAATACAACTCAATAATTCCAACTCTCAGGTGAGATAGCTTTTCCTGTTTTGGCCGAATACAAGTCCAACCAGTGGCCACAAACTTTTGTTCAGCAACTCCTCAACAAAATAACTCGAAACAGAGCGGGCAACTACACAAAACGGAATGCTCAGCATCGGCAAAACAGATGGCAACACAACTCAAACAATCCAACTTCTTGGTTTGAAAACAGAAATTCCGCTTGGCCGCAAACTATTAAAACCAATGACCACCAAAAACTATTGACTCAAATCTCAAAAGACCAACACCAAATCTCAGCAAATAAACACGGAAAATGAGCAGACTAGCAATAATTCCAAATCAGATTCAACCTCCACCAAGAATATACCTGCTGTGCTGGATTGAATAGAGTTTATCCAACAGAATTAGCCAACTGTAATAGTGGCCTGGTGTTCAAGCTACTGTGGACAAAATACCTCTAACGGAGCAGAAAATTCACAGAGAGCAACTTAGAATCTGATACCAAATGACATGCCTACAGGTGTGTGGAAAATGCTCAGCAAATACAATTCAAACTATCAAACAATGCTAATCGGCCGAAGGAGACTCCAATTCCCATAGAAAATCTTTCTCAATTTAATTCCAAAAGAGCTTAAACCTCAACAGTGGCTTTTCAAAATATAATGAAAGAGTTCCGAGAATTTTGAAGGCAAAATTTCAAAGAGGCCAAACGGTTAGGCATCGAATAAGGGTGCAAAACTGTTCTGTAAAATTCTGCTAGTTGGCCCATTTTGGGTGTCAATTTTGACAATTAATTGGAGTAGGGGGGAAACAAATACGGATCTTAACTCCCGCCCAATCTGACCCAAAAATTGAAAGAAAATTGGCAAATTTTCCTTTAAATTGATGCTCTAGTGACGAGGAAAAACTCGCAAACCAATCCCTCTCGTTCTGAGAACCAGAGAAGAAATTGAGAGAGTTTGAGAGTTACCTTGCTTCGCCGGATCTGCTCAGACCCGACTGATGTTTTGGCAGTTGGTGATAGTCTTATTGATCGAAAACTGATAAAAAAAAAAGCCTGCTCAAGACCTCGTCGTATCAAGGTAAATTTTTTGTTTGGCAAGCAAGAAAATGATTCAATTTGATTGTTGTTCTTTATCTTTGTTCTTAACCGTCACTGTTATTTATTCTGGTTCTAAAACTTGAGAATTTATGAATATTAATCAAGATGATAAAACCAATGCCACTATTGCTTTGATTTCTCTGAATAAGGGCGCGAGGAACCGATCTAGTTCTGATCCCTCCAAGGTCGGTTCTGGTCTTTGAAGAAAAAATTCCAAAGGCTCGGGACTGGACCAAATCGGCCCGTACCCACCTCTAATAAAAATTACATTTTAAGATCAAAATGGTAAATTATAAAATAAAAATAAATTAAATTAAAATGTTAAAAGAAATTCAAACATTCACCTCTAGTTTACAGAACATGAGAGAGAGAGAGAGAGAGAGAGAGAGAGAGAGAGAAATTTGATGTGCTTCGGTGTGATTTTTCTCCCTCACCACATAACACTTCAATCTGTAAGAAGAGTTTCTCAAAAGTTTCTTTACGGAATTAATACGAATCTGACCATCTTCTTCGTCAGATTCCTAGAGGAATTAGATATTTGAATCCTTAAGTGAGGTTTAATTGTTTCCTGCAGTCATGCGGAATAATCTACTTTAATTTAGGGGATGGTTTTGCTGAAATTGGGGAAGTTGGTTTAATTGGTTTGTTGTTTGATCTCTAATATTTTTTTTTTGTCTAATCAAACTCTATCATATATGTCGTTTGTAATTCAAATTTTTCTGTTTAATTTTTTGTTAAATCGATCACGTGCATAGCACATGATTTTTTTTTTTTTTTTATATTTAAAATTTTTAAAAATTATAAAATTATAAATTAATTTTAAAAAAATAACAAATAATATTCAATATACTTGAAATTTTTATCGTATATTTACCATATTAAGGGTAAATAATCTAAAATTTTTTTGTGATTTTCTAATATTTTTATGATTTATTATAATTATTTTATAAATTAATTAATTAAAATTATAATAAATCGTATAAGTATTAAAAAACTACAAAAATTTTCAAATTATTTTTTTTATAATTTGCTGAATATATAATAAAAATTTTTAATAAATTTAATATTGTTTGTTATTTTTTTAAAATTAATTTATCATTTAACATGAGAGGACGACCGATCCAATTAAACTGACTGTATTCTCACATGTCCACGACAAACAACGATATTTAATTTATTTAAAATTTTTATTACATATTCAGCACATTATAAGAAGACAATTTGAAAATTTTCGAGTTTTTCTAACATTTGTACAATTTATTATAATTTTAGTTTTTTTTTTTTTTTAAATAATTATAATAAATCAAACAAGTATAAAAAATAATAAAAATTTTCAAATTATTTTTTCATAATACGTAAATATGTGGTAAAAATTTCAAATGAATTAAATATCGTTTGTTATTTTTTTTAAATTAATTTATAATTTTAGAATTTTTAGAATTTTTACGTATAAAAAAGAAGTTCCCGTGATCAATTTAACAAAAAATTTTAAATTATAAACGTGTTTAGAATAGGATCAATGGATAAAAAAACAATACACATCAAATGACAAATGTTCTGTTGAATTGAACTTTTCTTTTAATTTTATTAATTCGCATAAATTGAATCCTAATAGGATGAAATTTCAATATGCTACAGTCTTCTTCCTCGACCGTGAAGCGCCCGGAGGCGTCAAACTCTGCAGCTTCTCCTCTCCCTGTTTTTCATTCGAACCTTTCGTTTTCTTCAAGAATCTCTCTTTCTTGATTGCTTCTGTTTTCTTTTAATTCGATATGAGCTTTGTTTTAACTCAGTCGGCCAAGTGACGGATGTCATGAGAAAACTCCGTCCGGCGTTCTAACGGAGGAAACCCAATGAAGCTCTCATCTTCGCTCAGAAAATCAAGAAGATTCTGATCTTCTTCGCTCAAAAACTTGACGGACAGCTGGCGGAGCTTCTGGTTCTTGTCATGTTCTTGTTCCGCGAACACTTCCATTGCGACAGCCCAACTGTGAAGTCCTCCTCAAAATGGTAGAAATCTACGAAATTAGTGAATCGTTTCTTGAGATTGTAGTGTTCGTCCTTGGCAGCTTCTCCCCCAATCCTTGGATGTTGGTGTAAATTTTTTCATCCAGCAGAGACCCCTCCTGTTGTTCATTCGCTGATGAAGAAAGAGCTGCAGAGTCAAGCAAATCCCACAAATCCCTTCTTGTGGAGGCGACTAACTCTTTCTTCTCATCCTCGTTCTGCAAGGTGTTTGAAAGAGAAATCATGTTGTTCATCTTCTGTTATAGTCTTTTTGTTTGAGAGAGAAATCTCTCTCTCCGACTTTCTTTGTCTATTGCATGATGGACGTGGACAGAGATATCTGCGTGCAGTTTTCCCAATGGGTTTCACGGAAAGACTAGAACAGAAGATAAACAAGATGATGTCTCTCTCAGACACCTTGCAGAACGAGGGCGAGAAGAAAGAGTTCATCACCTCCACAGAGGCACTCGATGAAGAACACTACAATCCCAAGAAACGATTCACTAATTTCGTAGATTTCTACATGGAGGACTTCACAATTGTGTTGTCACATATGGAAGCGGTCGTGGAACAAAAACGTGACAAGAAGGAGAAGCTCCGCTAGCTATTCATCAAGTTTCTGAGCGAAGAAGATCAGAATCTTCTTGATTTTCTGAGCAAAGATGAGAGCTTCATTGGGTTTGCTCCGTTAGAATGCCCGGACGGAGTTTTCTCATGACATCCGTCAATTGGCATGCTGGGGTAAAGCAAAGCTCATATCGAATGAAAAGGAAGCAGAAGCAATCAAGAAAGAGAGATTCTTGAAGAAATGGAAGGTTCGAATGAAGAACAGGAAGATGAGAAGGTGCAGAGTTTGACGCTTCTGGGTATTTTACGGTCGAGAAAGAAGACTCTTATAAAACTGCTCAAAAAAGGGAATAAATATTGGAAGACTGTGTCCGGAAAGAGGGTTCTGGCAGCAATTGATTTGTCTCTTTTGCCGTTCAGGTTTATGATAATAATGTCAGCTACCAGAAGCGATTCTTAAAGCTCCGTGCAAAGAGGGTGATACATTAATCACGGAGAAGATGTTACTGTAACAAAAATGGTGGAAAATGAAGACATTAACAAGACAACAAAGGAAAAATTCTCTGTATTGTTAGAGGAAAGATTAGTCAATGTATTTTTAGGGCTCCTATGACTGCTCGAAATCATTGTCTCCTTCAGTACACCACACAATTGAGCATGATCGACATCTGCACCCGGCGATGGTCTCTAGCAATTTAAAGGAGCTTAAGAAACTGTTTTCATGCGATTTCGAACCCGAGAAGCTGAAAAGTTTAGAGCAGAATGAACAAACGTTAGAATATGTACATTTGTCTCCGCATTTATCACAAAAATTGAGGTTAATTTCTACAGATCCTGCTTTGTTTCTTGCTTTAATTCAGAATAGTATCCACCCTTGAGCTGCAAAATCTCCTCCCACAGCCCTTCTGATGAAGATGAACTCCCACATATTAGATTGGAGCTACAAGCAGCCACATGCCAGTATTCCGATTCGATCTCCTCTCTCAGCTGCTCGAGCTGCCACCCTGCATAACCTGCGAAGAATCTGAAACCCAAGGTTTGAGAATTCCCTTCTTCACCAGACCCACTGCTTCGTCCAAACAGTTTCGAGAGTCAAAACACAGACCCAAAACAACCTGCTGGAAGCTGTGGAGCGTCAGGTTTTCCCCGTTTTAGGAAAAAAAAAACGCCGGCGACAAGAGGGCCTCCAAAATGCGATGAGCAATCGGAAAATGTAGCGGCTATGTCAGGATTAGTGGGCTTCACTTGTCCATCTTCTTATGGAGTGGACGGTTAAGGACAAATTCCAAATGGCCCCTCTTCTCTTTGTCTGGCTCCAGATCTGAGGAGGAGGACTACTGTTCTTTCGAAAGTCCGAACTCTGTCCAACTTTTCAGTAGCAACGCGAACACAGCCAGTCTCAGGAACTGCATGTGGTGCGCCCACTTCAGGCCATGACCACTAGACTCTAGGTGTGAAGCCATTTGATTATGACCAACAAACTCTTCAGCCTGTCTAAACTTGCAACAATAGTGAATATAATTACACAAGAAGCATAAACCCATTTACTTAGAAATACATCACCTGCTCACGAGCAAATAGACTTGCTCTAAACTCTCGTCAATCCAAGTTCACTCTATGGAATCGAGATCTTTCCAACAATGGGTCACCAATTTTGTGACCATCGTTTATATCATCTCCATTTGAACTTGATTGATCTCTATATCCTGTAATTCGCGTTAAAAAGAACTTGGAACAAACTTTATGCAGCAAAGAAAAATAAATACTTCTCCAAACATCTGGGAAATTGGCTTTCCTAAATATCTAAGATTCAGTCATCGGTTGAGCAAGTTTAAAATCCTACACTATGAGATACTCCTTTTTCAAACGTTGTTGTTTCAAGAAATTTACCCAAATTAGGTGAGATGATCATTTAATGCTTCCCTAGTTCATTAAAATAGAATTTTGATAGATTATCATCCCAAATTCCAAGATCAAAACTACAGGGAAACTTAAAAGCAAAACCAAAGCTAAACGAAGTTGCAGAGAATATGTTTCCTATTACGGCTAGGGAGGACATACCATAAGCTGAAGAACTGTCCTGGTTCTTCTTTGCCTTTGTTCTCACCGACAAAGACCGGTGACTGGAAAGGAAAAGGTCAACCTTGCGCAACAAAAGCCTGATCTCGAATTCCCTCAAGTCTTCAACGCCAAATGAAGAAGATAAGCAGGACAATCTGCAAACAGAATCGCGCAAATTACAGAAATTGGGTGGCTAAGGGAATGAATTTCTGGCCAAAATGGGGCACCCATTGTAAACGTTTTTGACATTTACAGCCAACAGATCCATACCCAAACGCTCTCTCACAGAAATTTTGCAGAAAAACGAAAAATTTAGAACGGATTTGAAGACAAGAAAATGGGGCCAAAAACAGCAACGGATAATGTGACTAAAACCAAAAACAGCCATTCTGGAGAGGAAGTAGTGAATGGAAGGAAAAGGAAAAAGATAATGGAAGGAAAGGGACAAAGATAAGTAAAGGGGATGCCTGAAAAGGAGAATATGCCATGCTTCATCCGCTTTGTTCAGGACTTGGCGTCCCACGTTGGAGGAGGATTGGGTCATGGGAGTTGACAAGTCAGTCGACCTATCGGCTCACGGGCTTTGGATGACGGTATAAACTAAAAATGAGTATTACTTCTTACGAGCGTTACTCAATAAAAATCTCAATTTTAAGACCGCAACCATTGTTAAAGAAATTACATTTATAGGACGCGGAGTAGAGAGTTGTTTGTCAACTTAGAGATGTTTAACGAGCGGGTTGACGAGAGTTATTCGTCAATCTTGAGATGTTTAATGAGCAGATTGGTTCGCCGGTTTTAAGGCTCTACGATTTTTGGGTCATGACAATTTTTGATGAAAAAATATTGTGTTTTTTGCTATAAAGTATCATCTTGCTTGATGTTTGAATTAAGTGACTCTAGAACTAAATTAAGTGATGATCACGATATTGTATTTATTCATTGTTTCTTTTGTTTGGTGATTTTTGGTATATCATTGTAAAAATTTAATGTTTAATAATTTTTTAAGATTTTACCCGATTTTGATTTCTTCTATGATTAGTTATAGTGTTAGTGTTCGAAGGGAAATAACAAAGACATCTGATGTTTGAAATTATTTTAATATTGTTAACGATGACGATAATAAAAATTCCAGATCTAAATGTAATCACTGTGAAAATTAGTGGATAGCGAAAACATCTAATTCTTATAGTGTATGTTTGATTATTTTTTACTTCAATTTTTATTTAATTACATTATATCATGTACTATTTTTTTTTATCTTGTCTTTTGCCTTTAACTATGATATTTTATATCTATCTCGTTATGCGTTATAAAAGGAAAATTTTTTAAGTTGTAATTTGTAAACAAGTTTAGAGAGAGCGAAGAAAAAAAGAAAAATAGGAGGATCATAACCGAAACCAGAAATCTGGTCTGTTCTTGAAAATTTTTTTAGATTTATTGATGTAAAAATTTAAAAATTGAATTTTTGTAGTCCGGTTCTAATTTCTCTAAAAATCGGACTGTGCTGACCACGATCACCCTTAAGAAATAGCGAGTCAGACAATCAAAGTTACTTTTATTATTTACTGATATTAAAGTGTTTGAAAAACTTATATTATATTAATATAAGTTAAAAATATTTATATACAATCAGCTCATTAGGCTTAGCTCGTTAAACTCGTTGGGCTGGCCCATCTCGGCTCGGCTTGTTAGGGTCATGGTTCGCGAGCCAGTTCGAGTTGAAAACCTTTTTGCGTCAGCTCGTCAGGCTCGACTCGTTAGGTTCGATAAGCTCGTTAGACTCGACTCGTTAAGCTCGACAGACTAGATGAGTCAAACTTTTTCAGATTCAGCTCGATTCAACTCGGTTCGCTCGTTTAACATATCCACATCAATATTAGAAATGGCTGAGCAGCTGCTTAATTTTAAATTACAGCTTCCTCGTCCAATATCTGCAGTGCTGATGAATGTCAGCCAAAGAATAGAACGCCGCCTTCTTAAGCATTGTGATTTTCAGACGGGGGAACGCTAGAATTTCGACGGCTCTGGCGCTCAAAACCGTACTAATGGTATCCCTCCCATCCTCAAATTCTTATTCCACTCTCTGTTCATCCATCCCTCCTCAGAACTTTCACAAGAAAAGAGGTTTCAGGGAAGTTAGCGCGTGGGTGACACTCTCTGCTCCCCATTTCTTATCCACCTCGCGAAAGCTGTTCACAAATGGGAACTTGGTTCTCCGCAAACACAGCCTGTGCGCGAAATCTGACGACTTGGAAATTGAAAACCAGCAGCTTCCCACTCATTTGACTCGAGAGAATGGAGGAATTTCTAGAAATGGGGGGAACCCATCTACCAGTTTTCTATCTTTTCTCTGTCCACTACTCAAACTTTTATCCGTGAGCCTCCTTCATTCTTTCCCTTCTTCTATTTCTCTACTTTCTGGTTCATTTGTATTACTAATTTGACCTAGACATTGCCTGACTGAAGTTTGAATGATGAAAATTTAGTATATCTTTTGGAGAAATTTCCCTTCTTCCTGTGTTTCTTTGCTCAATGTTAGAAATCACTCAACTAGTTAATTTTGATCCTTTTCTTCTCGAGCAGAAGAAATTTTGTTTCAGGCTAGCAAATCCATCTTCAAACACTTGGTTCTGGTGATAAGCGGCACCACCATATATAGATCGGTTTTGCTGGGCTTTTGACACACATCTTTAATAGTGATTTGCTTTCCAATATTGCAGGGAGGAGACCCCTCTGGAGAAAGGAATTATAACTTTGAGGTACTTGATTGGAGTCTCCTTTTATTATTCAATAATGCTTTTGCCTGGTATTTCTTCCAATACATTTCTTTCATTTTTACGCTTCATTCTATTTCTTTCATTGATTCTTGCTGCTAAATATTAGATAGCTGCGTCTTCTTTGTGCACACTGGCGAGACTTCCATGGGGCTCGAGATCAATATCTCGCAGCCCAGATGACATTGATTTTGATCCTCCTTTACGCTTACAACTCTTTGAATTTGGTAAGCTTTATTTATAATTAGAAACTTTATTTTCATATATTTTGTTCTTGAGGATTACTGGTTTTTAAGTATCAACGTTTGAGACTATTGAGCGTGTCAGCTTTGGTATCAATACCATGAGTCGAACATGAATTATTCATTAATCGAGCCAGCTGATGAATTATATGATTTCTCGATTATGGGTATTCTAAATCTTTAAACTAAGCTGCTTTAATATGATAAACAAACTATTCCTGTCCTTTTTATTCAAGATATTATGGGTATTGGTTTTAGACTTTTAGTATTTCAAAATTTTCCATAAAGGAAATGTATCAGAATTATCTTGTCAAATATTATGTGTCAACAGAAGCATGCCCCTTTTGCAGGCGGGTTCGGGAGGCTTTGACTGAGCTAGATCTTTCAGTGGAGGTAAATAACTTTTCTTGTGTATGCTTTTTGCATCCAATTTTTTTTCGCATTTAACCATGTATCAATCTACTTGGATATTGGCTGTGCCCTTTGTATATATTTGTTTCAATTTTCCTATTAAGGTTGAATTAATTTATTCAGACATGGAAAATCATATCGGATCGAAATTGCTCTTTTTCAATTTTGGTAAATATACAGCCGTCAGAATCTTGTGATGCAATCCGCAATAAACAATTTGGATATGCTGTTTCTTTGTCTTTTATCATTGTGAATTTACTGGCATGTATCTGCAGGTTTATCCTTGTCCTAAAGGTTCGGTACGAAATAGAGATACAGTTAGAAGATTTGGAGGCAAAGAGCAGTGAGTATTTCTATTTGTCATCGGATCATTTACATCTTTTTTTGCTGTGGTTTCAGTTGCACGTAAAATTTGATCATACATCGTATATAAACGACAAGAAAATAAAAGAACTTTATCTATCAATATCACTCAAAATAACAACTTCTGTGTATTTGAATTTGTAATTTAAGCAAAGGGAATGATTAGTTGAGGCAATAGCCTTGCTTCAAAACTCTTTTCTCTATTGTGAGAAGTTGTTCAGAGTATTTGATGAACTAAAATGCACTTACATATACTTTCATTTTTAACCAGTGAATATGCAACTGGATTGTTAAACTTATCTCTCAGCCAGTGATTGAGAATTTTCATGCAGGTTTCCTTTCCTTGTTGATCCAAATACTGGAGTTTCAATTTATGAAAGCAGTAAGTGTTGCTGTTGTGTTCAAACTGTTTCTTGATTTTTAAATTTTGATGTTGGACCTCCAAGAAAGCATACAAACCTGAAATGATTATTTTGAGTCATAATGATGAGGCCGCACTAATTCTGACAGGAGTTGAGATCGACTCTCGAAGATGAATGTTTTAAAAATGTTCTTTCTTTTAATGTTCACAATATGTGGGTTTGATTCGAAGTCTTTCTAGATTGTTTAAAATATCTATTCTTTTATGTTCTCTGATAGGTGATATTGTGAAATATCTCTTCCACCAATATGGACAAGGGAGAAGCCCCACAGTAGGGCTTTTGGAAAGGTATAGTTGAGTGTTCTTTATTAAGGAGGACAAGTTTGATATTTTAGATAACCTCTATGCTATCATCTTGATTACGATATTTTATAGCTTGCTTCTTTGTTTGTATGATCCTTGCTTCGATCAAATAATTGATATTGAATTCCAATATAGTATGAAGTCCATTTTCCTGGTTTATGTCTAATTAAGTTTTTGATCGAAAACTGAAAAGTATAAAATTATTTAAGCAATCGGCCATGTATCATCTTGAGACTGTCAATTTTAGATCTTTGTCATAAAGGAAGATCCTTTTGAAGTAGCATCTAGCCGTCACGGTCTGTAAATCTATTTTAGATGCGGGTAAAATAGCTATTAATAGTTTCGAAGTTAATTGATATCTTGCATATATTAGATCATTTGGCTGATCTGGGGTCTTAATTTAAAAAAATTATAATTGCATTGTGCAGCACGTTGGTTACAGGTTGGGTGCCAACACTTCTCCGGGCAGGCAGAGGAATGACGTTATGGGAAAAAGCGAGGCCTGAGCAACCACCTGAGATGTTGCAACTTTTCTCCTTCGAAAACAATCCGGTTAGAATCTGTCTCTTCTACTCTTTGTTTTGCCTTGGGTGATAAGTCTTTAAAAATGTAGAACTGTTGGTCCCTTCGGCAATAATAAAATTGATGATGTCTTAAAAATCGATAGCTGGTCGTTTTTTTTCTCAAAAAGAATAATATTGCAGTGAAGGCAAATAATCCAAGAAATAGTAAAAACATCAAATTTGATGATTAACTTCATTTCTTGGACATTTCCTCGTTCATGAAAATCTCGTCGAGAAAACTTTAAATATCCGAGTGAACCACCAAAGTCTAATTGCAAAAGGAGAAAACATGCATCCAAGGACGTGTTTCCATTATCACCCGTAGTAATAAACAGATTCAATCACAGAAATGGCAATTTCGTGAATTCTGATCTATTGAGTAGCGTTTTACTTCCCTTTTCTGGTCTGGTTCACAGATCGCCCGGCTCGTGCGAGAGGCATTGTGCGAGTTGGAACTGCCTTACATTCTCCATAACGTGGGACAAGGCTCTCGACGGGCAAAGTTACTTGTCAATATATCTGGATCGACAGAGGTCTGTTAACATCACCCGAAATAGTTTCATCACCTAGACCTGCTCATATTGATTCTATTTGATCTTACATTGCAGGTACCTTACTTTGTTGATCCAAATTCCGGTACTCAAATTGGCGACTACAAGAAGATCTTGATGTATCTATTCCAGAATTATTCAAAATCCAATCAGTAGGTATAAAACCCAAATAATTCTGAGTTTTATGTAAGTGATACAAGCTTTTTGTATGATTCTGGCATGTATAGCAACTACAGCCGTACCCGGTTTGAAATTGCCATATATCATAAGCGTAACTCCAAATGTCAGATGTTGGGCAAATGTTAAAAAATTATTTAAAGGTTTTGATTATTTTAATGATAGAACAAATGAAATAAACAGTGTCAATTTGCAGAGTACCGAGTGTTTTGAAGGTTTGGTAAAGACAGGAGCAAATCATGGAGGGTGGAGAGCACGTTGGATATGTATTAACCACTAAGCAAAATATGTCAAGGGTTGCACTAACCCCGCCAACTCTAACTCCCATCTCTTCTCTACAGCTCCACCAGATCTACCAACTCTGTCCAGCTCTAACGACTGATAATGGCGTACTGACCTTCTTGTCGCATCATATTTGCTTCCCTTCTACTCAACTTCCAGAACAGAAAAAGATCAATCTTTTATCATGCAACGAAGATATAATCGACCTTAAAGGCGAAGGCTTCTTTTCAACTGCAATCATCTTCATTTCTGTTGAGTAGGAAGGATGAAGAACTAAAGCAAATACCCTGTTTCTTGGGTGAGTTCATTTTTCTCTTCTAAAAGCATAAATGAGGTCGCGATCTCAAAATTCATTCAACCTCAAGCTCTTTCTCCTCCTCCTCTTCTTCCTCTCAATCCTACTGTTTATATTCAGGTCAACTTTTTCATCTCCCTCGAGTATTTCATCACCCACATCACAGACTCCTCTCTCCAATTCGACGAGTTACGAAACAGATGAATCGGAATCAGAATCGGTGCCGGAATCGGCGACGAATACACCGTGCCCATCTCTTCCCTTCACGCCGACTTGCACCAAAGCTCCACTTTCCTTAGCCGATGCGCTCATCCACTACGCCACCTCCAACACCACCCCGCAACAAACTTTCAACGAAATCTCCGTCTCGGCCAGGGTCCTCAGCCGGAAATCGCCCTGCAATTTCTTGGTATTTGGCCTCGGCCACGACAGCCTCATGTGGACAGCTCTGAACCACGGCGGCCGGACAGTTTTCCTCGAAGAAGACGAAGCGTGGATTGAGCAAATACGGCGCCGCTTGCCCACGTTGGAAGCCCACCACGTCGTCTATGACACAAAAGTTCACCAAGCGGATCAACTTCTAAGAATTGGAGAGGAAAAAGATTGCAAAATCGTGGAAGACCCACGATTTTCCAAGTGTCAATTGGCCCACAAAGGATTTCCATCCGAAGTTTACGACATGGAATGGGATTTGATAATGGTGGACGCGCCAACTGGGTATTTCGACGGAGCGCCGGGGAGAATGAGCGCAATTTACACAGCAGGTATAATGGCGAGAAACAGAGAGACCGGAGAAACTGACATTTTTGTTCACGACGTCGACAGAGCAGTGGAGGACAAGTTTTCAAAGGCTTTTCTTTGCGAAGGGTATTTGATGGAGCAAGAGGGAAGGATTAGGCGCTTCACTGTTCCTAGTCACAAAGCTCGTCTGGGTAGACCCTTCTGCCCCTAGTCAACTTCTCCATAGCTCCACCCCTGTTTTTGCCTTTCTTCCTCTCGTGATTATACTGTCATCCTAGAGCTCTGACAACGTCTTGGGTCACCCCAACTGGCGTTTCTGCATTGGAGAACACTTCTTTCTTTTGGTTTACTCTACTCTCTACTCGTTTTCTTCTTTTTTGTTTGAGTTTCTCTTTTGATATATTTTAATACGTAGTTATAAAATACTAAGATCAACAACAGAAGAGATAATCAAAGAAAGCAAATGTTACATTTTTTCCAGAAAAAAACAAACGGAGACGTGTAAAAGACACGACAAAAACCGTAGAATTCATCAATTAATTGCTTAGAAAGCTTCTAGTTGCTGCTGGGTTGAATTTTTAGATTGGCAAGCTGCTCCATGCTCCATGGATATATAAACCTTGAGCTGCCATTGAAAGCCGTCCTCCCCAACAGGATATGCACTGCCTCTGTTGGATGAAATGCATCCCAAAACACATATTCTTCTCTGTTTGGACATGGTATTTCCAATGGCAGACATGTTATTTGCCCTCTATTCCTCCCAATCCCGCAGCACCCGCGATTTATGACCCGAAATCCTTCAACGAAAATCGATAAATTTTTCAGTCAGCTTTCTGTAACGCCTTCCTGCATATTAACAAGCCTTAGATAACATACCATAATCCTTTGAGTTATCAAGGATGTCTTGGAACATTTGGGCGACGTCTATGTAAGTGAATCTTGCATCAGCAAGACTGCTGTTGAGATTGTTAATCATGGCCTTGACGTTTGAATTGAAACGAAGAACAAGTTGGTTTACTTCTGCTGAGCAGCTTCCATTTCTGCTACGAGCTAAAATACTTGGAATGCATCCCATTAGACCGATTCCGGCGATGACGAACTTCCGAGCGCCAAGATTATAAAGTTTCTGCAAATCTGACACTAAAATTGAATTATGCTTATTGTGCAAAGGAAGAGAAAAAGTTTGGAGAAGGAGATAGATTACAGTGAGCTGCTGAGAGTAGTTTTGGACCAAGAGATTGGCAAATTGTTGAGGGTCGTATTGATTTCTCGTCGGATAGTTAGGCATGAGGAAGTTGTTTAGATAGTCGTTGCTGCCCATTCCGACAAAGAATATGCACTTTCCGGTCATCTTTGCTGAATTGTCTTTTCCAATATCATCTGCTATAGAGTCAAGTGTTTTCTCAAAGTTGCTTATTTGTTGATTAAATGGTATACGACCCACCTGAGAAGAACACAATAGTTGATCCATAAAACATTTCGAGATGAACAATGATCATTCAGGTCAAATTTGTCTGATCTTTAATGCCGGAAATGATCATCGCCCACTTTCAGACAAAACCCAAAAAACTATGGGTAGATGGAAGAAAAAACCAATATTCTAATTTCATAAAATGGAGAGAAATTATGGTTTTCTGCTTAAAAGTAAGAATATTATGAGCTTACAAAGTTTCTGCCGGTGGCATCCAGAATTCCAGCAGCTGCAGAGGCATAGTTGACTCCTTGAAGTGTTTGGTTTCCAGAAGCTTCAGAGTATGAAGGAATCAATGGAAGCCCCAGAAGCTCAGCTGCATATTTTACCCATTAAGACAGAGGATAGAGAGAGAGAGAGAGAGAGAGAGAGAGAGAGAGAGAGAGAGAGAGA
>CM039530.1:3058283-3076299 GCA_022433055.1 Begonia peltatifolia
AGAGAGAGAGAGAGAGAGAGAGAGAGAGAGAGAGAGAGAGAGAGAGAACCTATTTCATCAACCATGGTGTACCCATTAGAGAATCTCCCAGTGGGGCGACCGCCATTGGATTTGAAATCAATACCGTAAGGGAAATAGTTGGCTTTGGCGAAGGAAAAGAGATTGTTATTGTTTCCATTATCGATCAGAGAATCTCCAAAAACGAATATAGCAGGCACCATCGCTCTCTTCCTTCCGCCATTTTCAACTGCTTCTCCATCTTGGCCTGAAGCTGTACCTATAACTAAGAACAGAACCAGAAACAGACAGCAATCTGACCTCACGATAGCTCTGAAGTTCATCTTCTTCTCTCTCTGCTTTCATCACGAGAGAAATATACGAAAGTTAAGCTCATAAAAGAAAAAATTTATAGGGAAAATGACAAGGTGGGTCGTTGAAAAAGTAATAAATAGAACCATCTTTTGTCCAACACAATCCACAGTTGGTAAAGTCGCCATGCATGCTCGCAGAGATAATTTCTCTCAGAGTTCCATCCTCTCTCTAGCTTTTTTCCTACTTTTCCTTCGCCTTCTGCGTTGGAAAACGGAGGTTCAGAGACAGTGGAAAATGATATTATCAGCATTTAATAGTAGTTATTCTCAGACAACGCGGTAACTTAATAACACTTAACCTACTGTTGTCGACAGTTTACGACAAGTTTGAATTTTGATCCTTTTCTTTTAACGTACTTTTGAAAACTTCTGCATGTGACCAAGGCTCTGACGTACATTCTATGCTATGATTTTGATTCTTATAATTTAAAAATTATTTTAATATAATTATTTAAATGCAGTTCATTCTCATAGTTGAATATAACGAAAAAAATTACGTAACAATTGTTTACATACGTCCGATATTTATAGCAAGCAAAAAATGTAGCTGGAATAAATAGAATCTCGTTTCTTTTTATTTTTAAATTAAAATTAATTAAAAAATAACTAAATTGATTTAAATTATTTCATCACCATTAAGTATTTTAACTTGCAAGGGTAAATAATAAAAACCAAAAAATTATTTCATCGCTTTTTTATTTAAAATCAATCGAAATAAATAAGAAGATTATTTCAAAATAGACGAAAGTAGAAAGATTTTAATACTATGTTTAAATTGAAACACTACATTAATTATGAGGACTAAAACTATATTTTATTTTATACTCAAATAATTCAATCCAAATATGGTTATTTACGTATGGAAGTTTCTATTCATCAGATTTGCAGACATGCAAACTAAACCATTTTACAAGGTCACGAGCTGAAACCAGTAGGAAGTTGTAATAAATGCATCTTCGTCAAACCCACTTTCGAAAGTAGAGAGAGAGAGAGAGAGAGAGAGAGAGAGAGAGAGAGAGAGAGAGAGGGTTTTGGGTTTATCAACACTTGATGAAATTGATTAACGAAGAATGGTTGGGAATGTGGTTTTAACAGAAGAGATTGTTTTGGAGCAATAATACCAAATTCAGCAGCTTTAATGAATGAATTTACGTCTAACTTTGATTTGGTAACGCAAAAGTTGTATCTTCCCAATAACATTTTCATCTTCTCTTTCCTCATAAAGGTTGAAAAATTAATTAAATTAAGCACAAATAATGCAGCTTTTGAACCTCCTATTAAATCCCCATTACTGCTGATGAGTAAACCATGGAATATTTAATGTAAAACAGACATAACTTAATCTATGAAGTTAAATTGGATTAATTATGGAATCATATAGATTGAACATAAAGCACACCGTGTAAATACTGCACAATCACAACATCAAATTACAGCGGTAGAGATAGATGTTCTTCAGATTTACAGGGAAAATATAGGCAAACAACGTCATTATTACATGCAAAACATGTTATAAAACAATAATAAAAGTCTAAAATTGAAATATTTCATTCTGTATAAATGGTGGGTAAAGTAAACTAGCAGTCACTGGTTCGATGTTAGTAAGTTCAATATTCCCCTCTATCTGCATTGAAAAAATTCACAAATATCAGATTCTGGGTTTTATAAAAAATAAGCAAATAAAATATTAATTCATCACCTTGTCTTGGAGATACTTGTTGGCAGCTCTGAGTTCTCCTTCCTTCAACACCAGAAGAAATAATTAGTTTAGGTTAAGATTAAATTTGAGATTAACGTTAATCACTGCATTAAACAATCAAACCAACCTCTTTCCTCAAAGATTGGATCTCCTGAAACATGACTTCCATCTGCAATTTGATGGAGGACGAACGAATCAATATTAAGATTATTCGTAAACAGGATTACTTTAGGGTTCCCTCCGTTGAGACGAAGCAATAATGGGTGAAGAATTTAATGAGAAATGAAGAAATGAACAAGGTGGCATTGAATGCATACACAATTTCCATTTAGAAGATTTGCATGGTTCAGGGCAAATCTTTGTCGCGTGTATATTAAATAGTTTTGTCGTTTTATTTGTGGTTTCTCCTCTAAATATGAGGTCCATACATGAGTTAGAACAATTTGAAAATCACCCGAAGAAAAGGAGGGAGTAAAAAAAAAGAAAGATATACGAAAAAAAAGAAAGAGTGTGAGTGAAAGTTCTTGATGTGATTTTGTGCGTAGGTCAGTTTGTTGAATTTTTCTTAGTTAAAATATTTAATTTTTAAAAAAATATTGTAAATTTTATTTGTCGCAGTGATATCTTTTAAGACTCGGTACTCGTGATTTTTTCTTAATTTGACTTTTTACTTAAAAATTCTTGATATTTATTTTTTATGTGATTTCCTTATTTATGTCTATTATATTATAAAGATGGAAAAATATTTTTGATATTTTTTTGTTCGTATCTGCTGTCATTTTTTTTTTTTTTTTACAATCGGTGAATTAAACGATTCATTACCTTTGTAGACCTTATATTGCAGATCCAAATTTCAAGCTGCTTCTCTAGCTCTTGCAGTTTCTCGAATCTCATCGTCAGTGATCCTTCTTCGAAATTATACGGAAGACCTTTCTTAAGAACATCGATCTCTTGTTTCAGCTTATTGATCTCCTCTTTTGAATTATTCTGCATGAAATATCATAGATTTTCAGAAAAAAATAATCTTGAAAATCATAATACAAGTGCTATTATTAAATAGCAAACAAAAGTAAAAGTCATAGGTTACTGATCTTCTCCCCTGAACAATATATATTAATAGAGCGCACCATCAGCATCTGATGCGCACTACGTTATGTTCGTAAGAAACTATATTACTTTGCAAATATAGTAAAATATACAATATAAAAACTATACACTAAAACAAATTTGTGACTATCAATGAAAGAAAAAGACAGAGAGAGAGAGAGTGAAGAGTTGTGTACTGGAGTTTGGCGTTGAGTTGCTTGGTCTGGTTGATCTTGGCTTGCGAACTCGATGTATCTCTGGATAAGCTCTTGCATGGTTCTTTGGATTTGACCCCCCCAAGAAAAAGGAAGAACAAGTTCAATCCATGCTTTAAGATTGGCTATTTTTTCAATCTATTTTGAACATTTTTGTGGCTAATGATGTTTCATATGTCTCGCCCGTCGAGTCCAATTAGTCAAATGAGTTGCAAAAATTAAGGTCAAGTGCACGGATAATTTAAATATTAGATCTTAATTTATTATTTTTTTATCAATCAAAAATATATTTTTCAACCATCATCAATTTATATTGTTATATTTTTTATTTAATCAAGTATTTTAACTTGATTTCTAACTTCTTTAGTAATGTCGATATTTTGAAAATCACCGAAGAAAAAATCAACAGAATTTGAGTTAGAAATCAATAGAAAAATTAAAACTTCTATTAAAACGCTTTATTAAATGAAAGACGCGATATACACATATCGAATTTAACAGGCAATGTACGAGTTGCTTATAACTAGATATTAGAGACTAGATTTGTAAAAAAAAAATTTAAGGATTAATACGGTAAACCAACCATTTAATTTGCACTCCACCCTTTTTTAATATAAATGTAGAGAGAGAGAGAGAGAGAGAGAGAGAGGAGACCCTTTGGTAGCAAGTTCATAGAGCTTTCCATGCGGAGAGAAAACAAAGAGTCCAATATCAGCATCGCAGAGAACAGACAGCTCCTTAGCTTTCTTCAACAGTCCTGCTCTGCGTTTGCAGAAGGTAACTTGCCTGTGAACTGGATTCTCAATCCTCTTCATCTGCACCCTTCCTCGTACCATTTTTATCTTCTTCGCCGGAAAAAAACAAACAATCTCTCTCCGATCAGACAACCCTTCCACTAGTTTGAACTAGCTTCAAGGCTGCTGCAAATCTCTCCTCCTCTCTCGCCGCTTATCACAGCCACCCTTCTTCTTCTTCTTGGTCCTTAACTGCCCTCTCAGTTTCGGAAGTTTCTGAGAGCACCCTTTAAAACTCCATGGATTCTCTTCAACTTTCTTATCTTTCTTCGCCCCTTGGAGAATATAATGGTCGTCAAACACTTGTCCCAATCAACTTTATCCTTCACTCACTTCATACTTTAATCTTCGCAGCACTAACTTTCCCCACCGTACTCAGTCTTACAGACCTTATTTTCTTCCCACTCTCTGACTATAATATATCATAAACCGTGTGACATTATATATTTATTTAACACTTATTTTTTAATATGTTTCTGTGAATATATTCTATGTTCATTGGTGAAAAGATATTCTAAAACACAGACGAATTTTTGACTGAAATTATAGAATTTCTATTGAAAACACTTGATTAGTTCTAGTTATCCTTTTTCATCTGTAGTGGCCAGTGGGATGGGTCTTAGACGCCAACGCACGTTACAAACAGCTAGAAAAAAGTTTGTTTGTGGGAAGAGTGTTGCTTAGGAATGTCATTTTGTATTTAATATTCAAATTAATGCAGCTCCAGCCATATAGACACCGTGTTCCTTCCTTGTCTAAACGAATTTTAGCCTTATAATCTCCTTTTATTTTCACGTTAAGAATTTTCTATCGGTGTCTTTGTTTTCAGCGTATTTTCTTTTTCCGATAATCATTTTAAACGCTATTTTATTAGCAATTTGGGAAGAACCCTACTTAAAGAACCAGAAAAATGATCGATTATAATAATGTCTATTTGGTTTATAACTATTTAAGAATCTTATCAAATCAAACTAAAAGCTCACAGAGTTGATAGAAAAAGCTCGATGCATTTGAAGGTATAAAGCTTGAATTCCTTAATTCTGTTGTTAAAACTTCATTATATATTCGTGGCTACCATTATTTGAACTTATCATATAAATCATATGTGATACAGTGTCTTGTCTATTACAAAGTACAAACCAGACATTTTTTAACAGATTGATAAAACAAGATCATTTATTCTTCAATTCAACTCAATTACAGGCTATAGAACTCTAGAGAGTTAGATACATACTTGTGTCTTCAATCAAGAAGAGAAAATTCAGTCAAGCAAAGCTTGTGTCCTCAAGAAAGGGGTAACCATGAATCTTTCCGGTAAATCCGGATTGGCCAAGAACCATCTTCCACAAGCGATGAGATCAGCTCAATTTTCAGCACCGTCCTCCCTATTGTAGCCTCCGGCGGCAATGAAAGTTCATCGAAATGCCTTTCTCATCGGCAGAAGACTTTCCGAGCAGTTCTGCTTTTCTCTGAGTGTTTTCATCCTTGGCTCAACCACATGCAAATAAAGTATTCCATTTGTTTAAAGCTTCTGCCCTGTAAATACCCTATGCATCTGGATTTGAGTCTCCTGATTGCATGTAATTGGAAAAAAAGGAGAAAGCCTTATTCCGACTCTGTCTGCTCTGATCTCGTCTGATACTGCTTTGACTATTTCCAGAACGCATCGGCATCGATTCTCTAGGAACCCACCATATTGGACTGTTCTATCGTTCACTTTATCTTTCATGAACTGGTCGATCAGGTAGCCATGAGCGCCATGGATTTCAACCCCAATAAAACTTTTCTATTTTGCCAATCCAGTAAACTCTTCAGCATGAATAGAGAAACGTTCTATAAAGTCTAAAATTCTGCAAGAATATAGCTCTTAGTTTGATTCAAATGTTTTCATTCTTAAGCTAGAGTTCATATTCAAATCATCCCAACCTGATTGATACAATTTCTCTCCTACATGTAAGAAAAGAAGGGAAAATACCAGCTTCCATAGCATTCCTCGCAGCAAGTCTAAAGTCATTTACAGTTAGAGGAATTTCCCCAGTTCTTAACCATCTCGGAGGAATGAACTCATACACAACTAACCCATTGAAATGTTTTTGGTTGGGCATCGCCTTGTTTGTGCAAGAAATCGGAGCTTGTCCACCTGGCGGAAAGACTTAATACACCAAAACTACACTTAGATTATACAAAAAAATAATACACTTAAATGTGAAACACTTGCATTGTTCAAGGCCTATGTTTTCAAAACCAAATGCAAAAAGAAACTAATACTAGCTCCATAAATATGAAGAATGTATCTCAAGTCTACCAGATCATTATACAACTATTTCAATCAAACCTGCTAAAATAGAATCCTCTTGGAAAGATAATAACTTTATGAAGCAATAATCAATCCCAAAAGCAGAGGACTCATCATAGTTCATTCTGTTTCTAGTTTTGGTAACAGTCTCTTTTGAACCACTTGAGGAAGAAGCATGGAGTTTTCAAAATACAAACATGGTAGTTTTGCATTTTGATTTTAAGCATGATTTGTAAGCTTTCATCCTACGCAAATGAGGTAAAAATTATCTAATGGCGCCCAGAAAAAGCATATGTTTGATGTCCTAAAATGGTTTAGGTTCAACCTCCAATGTCCAATTCACACCATTTAAGACAAGAAAACAAACCTGAATTGGATACCCTCTCACAACTCCAAATCTGACAAAAGAAGATACTGTCTTCTGGTGAACGGCATGGACAATGAGTTTCCATGCTTCAACTTGCTCCTTTGTCCATATACCAGGAGTATCTGGATACTTTTAAACATCAAAAAGACAAAAAGAAATCATTATAGACATAAGGGGAAACAAACATTAGCCTGCAAAACAAAGAGTAACAAAAGAAAGTGGATAAAAAAAAATTACCCATTGAAAACTCTGTGGCCTCAGTTAGAAGGAAACCTCCATTGGAGGTTCTCTGAGAATAATATAAGATGGCATGTGACTGAGGAATATTGCTGTAAGATCTCAGTCTAGACAGAGGCGCCGAAACAATTCTGGGACGAAAAATGGAAGGCAAAGTTACAAAAGAAAGTCCAATTTTACAGGGTAATGATCCAAAAGCAACGTATAACCAAAGATTCAAAGCTCAGGAAAGCTTCTGAAAAACACTGTTCGATCCACATATCTTTTCTTTATTCATCTACTCCACTATTTTTCTTCTCCATAATTAGAAAAAAAATATATGAAAAAAAATCATATCATTGATATAAAGTAACTAAATCAATTTTGTGAATGTGGTTGAATTCTTGATTATGTCATCACCCAGTTAGAAAAATTTCAATCTGCATGGAAGCAAACCTAAGAGCGGCATTACCAGTGCTTACTCAGTCGGAGTAATCTGCTGAAACATTAGGACTTTTCACAAACATTTTATGTGCATGAGCCACCAAATAAAGTAACACGAATCCGACGCTTTAAAAAACTCACCAAGAAAGGTGCAATATTAAAGATAACGCACCAGCCATATTTTTGCCAGAGCTTGAAAGAGTATTCGAGGAACAGAAATCACAGACAAAACAGTAGAAATTCATATTTCAGCTATGAGAAAGCTTGAACTTTCCCATCGTGTATGGAATGAGAAGTGGAATTTGGTGGAGTCGAAGCGTTCTCCGTGTTTTCCTCCACTTGATTTCGAATTTCTTCCTTCGCCATTTTTACGAAGCTGTCCGACTGAACTATAACCCAACTTGGCAATCTATAGATTTCATCTTCCAGAGGTCGACGTCTAGAGGTGTTTTGCGTGGAAATCTAAAATAAAGTAAAATGCTAGAACTGCAAAATTTGCAAAAATAAAAATGTTTTCTTAGCCACCCATATCTAGAGAAGGGAGAGAAGCCCCGAACATGAAATAAACTAGTTCACGAAGCCTAACAAGACAGACAAGTCTGTCTGAAAAAAAATTTGAATCTGAGCTAACTCTCAGATCAATGTTAATCGAGGGAGTTAAGCCGACTAAATAAGTTTTAACGAATCAAACATATATAAATATTTTTAATATACATGAATGTAATGTTTAATTTTTAAAAAATTAATTATTAATTATAAATTTTATTAATTATTATAATGTCAAAATATAATAATTAATCGTTTAATTATAAAATTATTTTATTAATATATAAAATGACATTTATTTAAAAATAAAATTATTTAAAATAAATTAATAAAAAATATTATACTAATATCATTATCAATATTTAACAATTGTATTTTTATAAATTATATACATACTAAATAGGTTCACATTTATCTAATTGTCAATCATATGGTGAGAAAAAAATTGATCGAGATTAGCCAACTCTAAAAAAATTCGATTCACCAAATTTAACAAGTTAAGTCTAATAAGCATATTTAGCCTAATGAATCCACTCAGTCAAGCCCAACAAACTCGTCTATAAAAGATTTCCACTTGAGACAGCTCAAAAGCAAGAATTAAATGAGTCGAGCTGACCAAACTTGCTCGTTTAACACCTCTACCCATATCCCATATCGATCTAGTTTGCTCGTAATTTCTACAATTAAATAACAATAAATTGAGATTAGATAATTAAGTCAATATTAATCAAGGAAGAGTAGTCTGTAGAATCCAATATTGAGACTAGGCAATTAATTTAATATTAACTAATTATTGGTAAACTTATATAAATATTAAACAGAATGTAATATGTTTAGTCAATTTTAAGCATTAGTCCACGTAGACTTGTTTAATGGACAAACTGGCTTGTCAACCCACTTGCTCGATCCGTTACAGTAACAGGTTAATTACAGTAACAGGTTGAGTTTGGCTCGACTCGACTCGACTCGACTCGACTGGTTATAATATCGAGTCAAGTCTAACTTGATCCTAAGAAGCGGGCCCAGAGACTAGGCTCGTGAGTTTGGTGTCATCTAAGCAGCTGTTGGCCAAGTCTTTCAGATGAGATTGGAGACAGCAGCTCACTATGCCGCTCCCACACTCAACTCTGAATGCCTTCGAAAGGGTCTGAGTTTGAGAAGATGACCGGTTATCAGCTGAATGCTGCTGTGATTTCTTGACACCAATTGCCAACCCACTATTGCTCGTCGGCCGCGTAAGAGTTGCTGCTTCTTACATTGAGGCCGCCATCTCTCTCTCTCTCTCTCTCTCTCTCTCTCTCTCTCTCTCTCTCTCTCCCTCTTTAGACGTGGGATTCAAGTATTTGACGAGGAAGAAGACGTTGGCCGCCGTCTCTATCTCTCTGCACTCTGCAGTCCCCATCAAGTCAGCACGGTCACAAGACAGTTGCTGCCCTCTTCGCCTCTCCCACTTCCTCCACTTTTATAAATTCTCAATCCATCTCTTCATTTTTTATTCGCAAAATCTCTATCTCTTAAATTTATTATTCTTCAAAGTGATCTTAATCAATTTCTTCAATTTCTCTCTTCTTACTATTCACTTTTTTTTTCATTTAACAAGATATATTTTAATTTATTTTTCTTACATATGTTTACATAATTTTTAATTGTAGTTAAACTAACTAAATTTTTTTTAAGTTCTGTATACGTAGAGTTAGTCAATTTACACCACCTAAAAGTTTTTGTTAGATATTGATTTTGTGGTATCAATTTATTATTAAAAATTTAATTTTATGTTTAGTTTTATTTATTATAGATTCTTGCAATTATATTATTGACGATAATGATGACATATAAAAAAATTAGAGAATTAATTCCTATATTTTCTCTGGGACAATCATCTGAACAATCATCTACTTCATTTAGAAAAAAAAAAAGACATAAACTTCGGATGTATGGAGCCATTTTGATTTAAAAGATGTTAAAATTGCGGGTAAAATAGAAACTAGAAATCAATGTAAACACTGTGCTACAAATTATACTTATACTTCTACTAGGTTTACTAGCATCATTGGTAGACATTTTCAAAAATATCACTTAAATGAAGAAACGCGAGATTCAACGCAATCTCAATTGGATGTTAGTAGTAATATTTTCACATATTCACAAAATATAATGAGAAAAATGATAGCACAACTTGTATAACATGATATGTTATATATTTCACGTCATATTGAAGTAATTAGGTCCGCAATTTCTTATATTATTATATATAATTCGAGACAACAAAAATATAAGGATTTTTATAGAGTTGTCCAACTTAAACCAAGAAAATTAAAAACCGACGTAGATAATAGATGTAATTCAACTTATTTGATATTGCAAAATGCTAGGGCATATTGGCAAATTATTTTTGTTTTTATTGATGATAAAACGCAAAGTATTAACTTTAACAAATGTAGTTGTGATATTACAAATCAATATTCTGGAATTTATTATCTCATTTCTAATATTATTCTTCCTATTTTTGTAGATTTAACATATAATTTTATAAAATATCGACAAATAGATTAATTTAGTAATATTCTTAATAAAATATAAACAAAATTTAAAAAATATTGGCATAACATTCATCTTATTTTTTGTTAAGTATTCATCATGCATCGTAGATTTAAATTAAAAAGAGTATGTCTTATACTCAATAGGATTTCTATAAATTTATGTATTGAAATTTTAATTACTAGTGATAACATAACAAATGGAGTTGCTAATTTATATTTTTCTTATGAAACAAAATATTCCAATGTTAATCGTTATTAATAACGAGCTCCACATACTGAGAGTTATTATAGTAGTAGTAGTGGTGGTGGTGAAAGTAGTTTTTGTGAACAATATAGTATTTATGATATATTGAGTGAATTACAAACGATAAATTATTTTACTTATTCTACAAATGAGTGCAATATTTATTTTGAAATTCGTTATCAATTTTCTCGAGATGATAATTTTGACATTTTAGATTGGTAGAAAAGACATTCTACCACGTATTCTGTTCTTTCTATAATGACACGTGATCTACTAACATATTTTGTTTCTACTGTAGAATCAGAATCTGCTTTTAGTGCATGTGAACGTGTTTATGATGAACGAATAGAAAAACTTGTACCGAACCTCGTAAAGACGTCTATTTATATCAAATATTTGACCGACGCCAAGACGAGAGATCAACAACGAGAGGATAAAATTTTTGAGGAGTTTACGCAATTAGATGTTGAAGACTATATATTTTTTTTATTGAACTTCTTTTGTAATTTGAAGTAATTTTTTTTTTCAAATTTGTAATTTTTTTTGAATTTGTAATTCTTTCCAAATTATAATTTTTTTTTAGAAGTTAAAATATTTTTAATGATATTTATGTTATATTTTTTATTATATTGGTTCAAATAATTTTTTTACTAATACATTCAATTATATATATATAATATAACTAATTTTTAAATTAAATGAATAAATATCGTTGACATATAATTCTTAATACTTATTATAATTTTAAACGAAATTTTTCAAAATTTAACATAAGTTAAAAATATTATATACGCTCGGCTCATTAGGCTCAGCTCGTTGAACTGGTTTGGCACAGCTCGTTTAACTCGTGGCTCATGAGTCGACTCGAGTTAAAATTTTTTCAAGCTGGTTCGTTAGACACAGTTCATTAGACTCGGTTCGTTTAACTCGTTTAGTTCGATAAGCATGACTACTTCTGACTCAGTTCAACTCATTTATCATGTCTCGTTGCACGCATATCTCTTTCTTATATTTCTGAGAAACTATTGTTAATATGGCGCTCACATCTGTTCTTTTTGTGAGAAAAAAGACAAAATAATAAATATTTATTTACTTTTTAAAATTAAAAAAAAATAAATGGAGCGCAAATCTACTCTTTCTTTTAATTATTGGTAGAGGTAATTTTTTTGTTTTATAATTTTAAAAAATTTATTGACGTGATAAATAATTACTGATATAATTAATATAATAAATTAAAAATAATAATTTGTTAACGTATTGTTTAACACGTGATTAACATTTTTAAGTAAGCAAAGCCCGGCGTTAATCTATTTATAATGGCAATGGTCAGCCGTCAGCCCTTGGGAGACTGACGTCATTTCAATCACCCGGATAACAGTGACGACGTGGCGAAAGGCTATTACGTTTCAAGACCTCTCCAGCAGGTTTAACGGGTGGCTTCGGTCTGCTCGATGGATTCTACCCGAGTGGGTTATCGTTAACGGGTATAGGGTCGGCAAAAATGGCGAACGAAGAAATGGGAAATCAAGTGGAGGAAAACAACGAGGACGCTTCCTTGCAAACTCCGCCTATTCCACTTCTCATTCCTTACAGGACGGGAAAGTTCAATCTTTCTCACAGGCAATGGATTAATCTCTACTGTTTTGTCGAAAAAGACTGAAATTTGACGTTGTCGTGCATTATTCATTACAGAATAGTTTTTGCGCCGATGACTAGACAGAGATCCTTCAACTATGTTGCTCGGCCACATGCCATCTTATATTATACTCAGAAAACCTCGAAAGGAGGTTTTATAATATCCGAGGCCGCCGGAGTTTCCGACACTGCTCAAGGGTAATTTTGGTCTGTCAGTTTGTTTTGCAGGCGAAGATTTGCTTTCTTTGATGTCTATATGGTTTGGTTTTAAAGGTATTTACATACTCCTGGGATATGGAGAAAGGATCAAGTCGATGCATGGAAACCCATCGTCGGCGCTGTTCATCAGAAAGGCGGCATCTTCTTTTGTCAAATTTGGCATGGTGGGAGGGTCTCGAATTCAGGTGGGGATTTCTGCAGCTCGTTAGAGTTAATTCACCCAAAGTCTATCTGGTTGTGTCCGGTCGAGTCGAAAAGTTTGCATAGCGACAAATTTATTTGGAATAAAATTATCTATTTTTTCATAGGTTTTGTAGTGTAAGAAAAGGGATATATGGTCAGATAGAGAATTTTGTAACATATACCGAACTTTAACCAGCAAAATTTTCAGACTGGTAATCGGGTACTCATACCCAACATTTTTGTAGATCTGCCTCCGGATCGTGACAATGAAAACTCACAAATCAATGCACCTGGGTCTAAGGAGATATTGTTAAACGTTCTAAAGAGGATTCTATTTTCTCATGTCAATGAAAAAATTGTTGTATGATCGACTTCTTGTTACTGTAGAAAAAGACGTTGTACAATGGTAGTCTGGTTTTTTGGTGGATTTAGGGTTTCAACCGAATGGACAAGCTCCAATCTCTTGTACGGATAAGGCGATTCTCGCCCAAAATTACGGCAGTGGCTCCAATGCCCCTGATTTCACGCCTCCCCGACGGCTAAGAACTGAGGAGATCCCTCTTGTCGTCAATGACTTTAGGCTTGCAGCCAGAAATGCCATTGAAGCTGGTATCTTTCTTCATTTCTCACGCGTAGAAGTGCTATAATATTCTTGCGGAGTTTCCCTGTTATCAAATTGTTTTACCTGCAGAAATAGAATTCTAGAGAACGCTTCTGAAATTAGGCTGAAGATGAATTAGATTGCTTAAATATTCAGGTTTTGATGGGGTTGAAATTCATTGCGCTCATGGTTACCTTGTTGACCAGTTCTTGAAAGATAAAGTGAACGATAGAACCGACCAATATGGTGGATCCTTGGAGAACCGATGCAGATTTGCTCTGGAAATAGTCGAAGCCGTATCAGATGAGATCGGAGCAGATAGAGTCGGAGTAGGACTTTCCCCGTTTGCCGATTACGTGCAATCGGGAGACTCCAATCCAGATGCCTTGGGCGTTTACATGGCGGAAGCATTGAACAAATATGGAATTGCTTACTTGCATGTAATCGAGCCGCGGATGAAGGAACCCGAAGAAAAGCACCAGTGCCCGGAAAGTCTTCTGCCGATGAGGAAGGCGTTTCGAGGAACTTTCGTTGCCGCCGGAGGCTATGACCGGGAGGAGGGGATGAAAGCGATTGCAGAAAATCGAGTTGATCTCGTGGCTTATGGAAGATGCTTCTTGGCCAATCCGGATTTACCGAAGAGATTCGAGTTTAATGCTCCTCTTAACATATACGATAGAGATACTTTCTATACATCTGATACTGTAATTGGGTATACGGATTACCCATTTCTCGAGGACACAAGCTTTGCTTGAATGAATTTTCTCCTACAATTTCTACTGATTGGATTCCATTTTTCGAGTTTCGCCACTAATCGGAAATTCTCTCTTCCTCCTCCGTTCGCCGCTCTGGACATGGTATCTTGTTCCGGCGATTCGTCTACGCTTTCTCTGCGCTACATCTCCGTCATCGTCTTCAATGGCATCAACAAATCCCTCTCAAATTATTGCAGAGGACGACGACCCAATTCCCTGTCTGATGAATTTTCTAGTTCTAAATCATGAAAATCATAACATTGAATTATAAAATTACACAAAAACATATTAGAAGTGAAATAGATAAATAAAAGTAGTGCGAGAAAAAATTGGTGATTAAATGCTATTATTTGAAAATTTAAAACGTTAAAATGGAAAGAATTCTCATAAGCCCAAAATATAAAACAACTTAATTTGTTTTCATTCAATTTGGTTCATTGAACCTAACCCAAAAATTGGCACCCCTAACAGTGACTAAATTCTCTACCAAGTTAGAGACTTTTCATAAGAGCAATACAAAATAATTAATTAATTATTTATCAGGTTTTAAGTTACTTAGTAATATGACATTTCAATCAATATTTTAAACTAAATAAATATGCAAAAGAAGCAATTTTTTCATCAACCATTATTATATAGTCGAATGGGTAAGCCTTAAATGGTGTCACGTCTTTGATTATAATTAGTTTTTGGATTATGATTAATTATTATTATAATTTTAATATTTTTTTCTCTGTAAATCATCATAAATGTTAATAATTGTTTCAAGTAATAATTAATAATATTAGAGGTACAAAATCAAAAATGGCAGCCGCAAGCGTCAGCTCTTACGCAGTCTGACGGTATTGCCAACGTCACGAAGCGGGTCTTAGTTGCCTACGCCAAGGGCAAAGCGTCAAGAATCTTGGGGCTTTTGAGTTTTGAATACGATTCTTCACCCTACGCCTCCGGACCTCTAATTTAGGCTCTGCCAGGTGAAATCTATAAATAACCAAGTGGGTTTTGGTTATTGTGTACGGCGTCGGCAAAAATGGCGAAAGGAGACATGGATAATCTAGTGCAGGAAAAGAACAAGGATGCTTCCGTACAAACTCCCCCTATTCCACTTCTCACTCCTTACAGGATGGGGAAGTTCAATCTTTCTCACAGGTAATTTATGAATCTCTACTGTTTTCTTCTGTGATTTCGCTTCTTCTCGAATTCTCTGTCAGAGCTCTCGCAAAAATGTGGCTGGATCATTATCTTTATTCGAGAAGATTCTTCCATTTGTTTGCGTCGTTCTCGTTGTACGAGTCCTTTTTTGTAGAGCATCCAGTTTTTGGGTTGCTTGATTCGGTGAGTGATGCACAGAAAGTGTTTGTGAAAAGTCCTGATGGTTATAATTCGTTATGTTTCAGCCGATTACTCTGACTGAGTGAGCACGGTGATTCCGCTATTAGTTTATCTGCTTCCATGCAGATAGGGATTTTCTGACTGGGTCATGAAATAATCAAGCATTCGACCACATCTGCAAAAGTAATTAAACTAACCCAATCGTGGATTTCTCGTCCTCTTAGTTAGCTTGTATTAAGGCTATGATTTTAGATCAATGTTTTTCTCCAGTAATGGAGAAAAGTAAGAAAAAGATAGACGTGGAACGAAAAGAACGATGCTTTCAGAAGTTTTTCCTGAGCTTTGAATCTTTGGGTGTCCGTTGATCTTGTACCATTTTTAATATCTTCCACCGTCGACCAAACTGATACGTTCTCAAAGAACTTGTATTATTCTTTATTTCATGGCCATGAAATTTGAGATTGTTTAGTAACTTGGCCTTTTTTTCTTTATTTCAGAATGGTTTTGGCGCCACTGACAAGACAGAGATCCTACAACAATGTTCCTCAGCCCCATGCCATTTTATATTATTCTCAGAGAACCTCCAATGGAGGTCTTCTTATAGCGGAGGCGACAGGCGTTTCGGACACTGCTCAAGGGTAATTTTTGGTCCTCTCTGTGTTCTGCAGGCTAAATTTTCCTTTCTTTGATATCTATATGGTTTCTTTTTGTCTTTTAAAGGTACCCAGATACTCCCGGTATATGGACCAAGGAGCAAGTTGAAGCGTGGAAACCCATTGTCGATGCCGTTCATCAGAAAGGTGGCATCTTCTTCTGTCAGATTTGGCATTGTGGGAGGGTCTCAAATACAGGTGCGTTTTCTTGTCTTGAATGGGTTGAATTGGACGTTGGATGCTGAACCCAAACCATTTTAATGATTTATTTCACCGATAGTTATGAAGTAAGTATGAGTCGCTTTTAGCATCTGATTTTGGAAACATAGATTCTTGGACAGTGCAAGTGTTGCAAAATTTTGGTTTTGGTGTTTTCAGGCTTTCAGCCGAATGGGCAATCTCCAATCTCAAGTACAGACAAGGGAATACCCAACCAAAAACGCGCCAATGGCGTTGATGTGGCTGAGTTCACTCCGCCAAGACGGTTAAAAACCGAGGAAATCCCTCATATCGTAAATGATTTTAGACTTGCTGCCAGGAATGCCATCGAAGCTGGTAATTTTCCTTCTTTTCTCGCATTGATTATAAAATTGTCTAATGATCAGGTCGAATGATTTGACTATGAATTATAGGTTTAAGTACTAAAACATTATAGACGGACGAAGAGCTATATTTTAGAATAATTTTAGACTCTAAGCTAAAGAATTTACAAGATTGACTAAATATACAGGTTTCGATGGGGTTGAGATTCATGGCGCTCATGGTTACCTTATCGACCAGTTCATGAAAGATAAAGTGAATGATAGAACCGATCAATATGGTGGTTCCCTGGAGAATCGATGCAGATTCGCTCTGGAAATAGTCAAAGCCATATCGGACGAGATTGGAGCAGATAGAGTGGGAATAAGGCTCTCTCCTTTCGCTGATTACATGCTATCAGGAGACTCAAATCCACATGCCTTGGGCCTTTACATGGCAGAATCTTTGAACAAGTATGGAATCCTTTACTTGCATGCTGTGGAGCCACGGATGAAGACGGTCGGAGAAAAGCAGGATTGCCCCGAAAGTCTTCTTCCGATGAGGAAGGCGTTTCAAGGAACTTTCATCGTTGCCGGAGGCTACGAGCGGGAGGACGGGATCAAAGCCATCGCCGAGAATCGAGCCGATCTCGTCACTTATGGACGATGGTTCTTGGCCAATCCGGATTTGCCGAAGAGATTTGAGCTCAATGCTCCTCTTAACAAGTACCACAGAGAAACTTTCTACGTATCTGATCCTGTCATTGGTTATACAGATTACCCTTCTCTTGAAGACACAAACTTTGCTTAAAGGATTTTCTCTCTCGTTGATTCCGTAGTCTGCAGTTGAGTGATTCCTGCGGTACTGAATAAATTGAAGACGAAAGAATCTTGCTTTATTATTGAATATACAAGCTCAAGGCTAGGTTCCTTCCATTATTTCCCGCGTCCAATTTGTAATACAATCTGTGGTTCAAAATAAACTGTAGCGAAATCAATTTACTCTCTGATTTTATATTTTAATATTATTTTTTTACTTATTATCTATTAATTAATGTGTTTAATATTTTAATTATTGAATTTTAAGCAGGTAAAATTAGAAGATAAATTTATTTTTTTTTTAAATTAATTTATAAAATAATGATAAATAGAGAACAGACGTTTGTTTATTGTTTACGCTTGATAATGGACGATCGTTTACTTTAAAACAGACGTTCGTTCTTTTTTTACCTTATTTTATAAAATAGAGGTAAATAATATGATCATTCTCAATGTTATTTTTAAAAAATACCAAACGATATT
>CM039530.1:3076309-3113660 GCA_022433055.1 Begonia peltatifolia
TTAGAAAATAAAAATAAATTCAGATTACATTTTCATGATTTGGTAAAAATTTCAACTAAATTATATATCATTTGATATTTTTAAAAATTAATTTATAAAGTGAAAAAAAAGAGATGTTATTAAGAACGGACGACTGTTTAAAAGAAAGTCTCCCGTTGATGTATAAAATGGAGAGCAGAGGATATCGATCAAGCACCAGAGATTTTTTTGATAGATTTTTTTTATAGTTTAAGATTTTTTTTTTAAATAAACATATTTTGAAGATTTTTTTAAATAAAATCTTTAGACTATATATAATTTATATAACTCTATTTTTATTATTTATTATAAAATAAATATTATTATTATAATTATAAAATAACTATTATAATTAATTAATCTAATAATTATTTCACGTAATAATATTAGGTGTAAAATAAAAAACGGCAACCTCAAGCGTCAACGTCAGCTCTTACGGAGACCGGTTTTACAACGTGTTGAAGCGGATTTTAGTTGCCAAGATACGATGAGTAAAAGCGTTAGACTTCTATCGGAACTTTGCAAGCCAAGGGCTCTGGACATCTTGTTTAGGCTCTCCTAGATGAAATCTACTAATAACCAAATGGGTGATGGTTTTTGTATGACGAAAGAAGAAATGGGAAATCAAGTGGAAGAAAACGAAGATACTTCCGTACAATCTCATTCTATTCCACTTCTCACTCCTTATAGGATGGGAATGTTCAATCTTTCTCACCGGTGATATACGAATTCTGTTCTATTTTTTCTGTGATTTCGCAAAACTATGGCTGGATCATTGTCTTTGTTCGGGAAGAATATGTATATTCTTGGTGTATGAACTTTTAGAGCATCCAATCTGGGTTACTTGATTTGGTAATTGATGCACAGAAAGTGTTTGTTAAAAGTCCTAATGGTCATAATCTGTTATGATTCAGCCGATTACTCGGATTGAGTAAGCACGGCAACTCCGCTAAGTTTTATCTACTTCCATGTCTGACAGGGTCACGAAATAATCAAGCATTTGACCACATCTGCAAAACTAATTACAATCACTGATTTATCGTCATCTTAGTTAATTTGTATTAAGGCTATGATTTTAGATCAATTTTTTTCTCCAATAATGGAGAAAAGCAAAAGAAAAATGGAGTAGAAAAAGAAAGAAATAGATAGATATGGAACGAAAAGGACAATGCTTTCAGAAGTTTTTCCTGAGCTTTATATCTTTGGGTGTCTCATGATTTTTTTACCGTTTTCTTAAATCTTTTCCATCGTTGATCGAACTGATATATTATTTGAAGATAAGTTTTTTTGGCCATTTTAAATCTCTGTTTTACATATAATCTTTTGAAACTTCTTACCGAAAAATCCCATAAAATTTGACATTGTATAGTAACTCTGCCTTCTTTTCTTTATTCGAGAATGGTTTTGGCGCCACTGACTAGACAGAGATCCTACAACAATGTTCCTCGGCCCCATGCCATCTTATATTATTCTCAGAGAACCTCCAATGGAGGTTTCCTTTTATCCGAGGCCACGGGAGTTTCTAATACTTTTCAAGGGTAATTTTATTTATCCTCTTTTTTTCCTCAATCTTTGTTTTGCAGGTTAATATTTGCTTTCTTTGATATCTATATGGTTTCTTTTTGTCTTTTAAAGGTATCCAGATACTCCTGGTATATGGACAAAGGAGCAAGTTGAAGCATGGAAACCCATTGTGGATGCCGTTCATCAGAAAGGTGGGATCTTCTTTTGTCAGATTTGGCATTGTGGGAGGGTCTCAAATTCAGGTGTGTTTTCTTGTCTTGAATGGGTTGAATTGGACATTGGAGGTTGAATCTGGACCATTTTAGTCTTTTAGAGCATCAAACATGCTTTTCATATCCTCTATTGGATACTTTTTGCCTCGTTTTGATAGGATGAAAGCTTATAAAATATAAATCATGCTTAAAGTCAAAATGCAAGGTACCATGTTTCTATTTTGAAAACTCCATGATTCTTCCTCAAAATGAACTACGAGGAGTTATCAGCTTTTGAGATTGATTATGCCTCTGTAAAGTTTACATTCCCAAGAGAATTCTATTTCTCAGTTTTGTGGAAATAGTTATGAAGTAAATATTGTCTCATTTAACATTTGATTTTGGAAACATAGGTTCTTGAACTGTGGTATTGCTTCACCTTTTGTTGTAATAGAAGATTATATACAATCTAAGTTTGGTTTTGGTGTTTTCAGGCTTTCAGCCAAATGGACAAGCTCCAATCTCGTGTACAGACAAGGGAATACCGAATCCAAAACATGCCAGTGGCTTTGATGTGGATGAGTTCACTCCCCCGAGACGGTTAAGAACCGAGGAAATCCCTCTTATCGTAAATGATTTTAGGCTTGCTGCAAAGAATGCCATTGAAGCTGGTAAATATTCCCTTCCTTTCTCATATGTAGAAGATAATTTGTATAATGATCAGGTCGGATGATTTGATTATGAATTCAAATTTAGTTATATTCTTACAGTGTTTTCTTGTTATCAAGTTGTTTTCCTTGTAGAAATAGACTTATATAGAACGTTTCTGAAATTAAGCTGAAGAATTTACTAGATTGACTAAATATACAGGTTTTGATGGGGTTGAGATTCATGGCGCTCATGGTTACCTTATCGACCAGTTCTTGAAAGATAAAGTGAATGATAGAACCGACCAATACGGCGGCTCCCTAGAGAATCGATGCAGGTTCGCTCTGGAAATAGTGAAAGCCGTATCGGATGAGATTGGAGCTGATAGAGTCGGAATAAGGCTTTCTCCTTTCGCCAATTACATGCTATCAGGAGACTCGAATCCACATGCCTTGGGCGTTTACATGGCGGAAGCTTTGAACAAGTTCGGAATTCTTTACTTGCACGTGGTAGAGCCACGGATGAAAACACTAGGAGAAAAGCAGGATTGCCCAGAAAGTCTTCTGCCGATGAGGAAGGCGTTTCAAGGAACTTTCATCGTTGCCGGCGGCTACGATAGGGAGGACGGGATCAAAGCCATCGCCGAGAATCGAGCCGATCTCATCGCTTATGGACGATGGTTCTTGGCCAATCCGGATTTGCCGAAGAGATTTGAACTCAATGCTCCTCTTAACAAGTACAATAGAGAAACTTTCTACGTACCTGATCCCGTCATTGGTTATACAGATTACCCATTTCTTGAAGACAAACTTTGCTTAAATGATTCTTCTCGCGCTGGTGTTCTGTAGTCTGTAGTTGAGTGATTCCTATAGTGCTAAATAAATTGAAGAAGAATAAACTTATTTTATCATTGAACATACAAGTTCAAGGCTTAGCCTCGTCCAATTTGTTAAACAGTCAATGGTTTGTAATAGACTATATTCTTAAATCACCCAAACAGAGATGATACGTTGACTTCTCTCTCTCTCTCACCCCCTCAATGAAGTGAACCCCATTCAAATCAGATCCAGGTTCTGTACTTTTTTTTTCCTGAAAAAATGGAGGCAGTGAACGCAATCTTTGCACAGGAAATGAATACAACACACAGATCTTTGGTTTCTTTTTTTCTTGGAAACATGGCTGGAATTTTTGAGGAAGAAGAAGAATGAAGGAGGAGAGAAACACAGTAGATAAGAGCTGCGATAGCGAAGGTGATGGTCTGGGTTTATTTTTGTGAGAGAGAGAGAGAGAAGTCGACGTGTGGCAACAGCGAACTCCCTCCCCGAGTCAACGTCAAACTTAACGTTGTGGGCTGAATTTCTCACGGCTCGCCGAGGATGGTCCGTCGTGTTTAGAGAATGGTTTGGGGCATTTGTTGTAAGAATATTTTAAGGTCAGGGTTTAAAATGTAATTATATATTTACTTTTATATTTTTATTATATTCTCTCGTAAATAAAAAATAAGAAAAAATTTCATTTAAATCCTATCGTATGGGTCATGTCATTTGGCCTCTACATTTTTTTTTTCAATTAGTCCCTATCATATACGCTGTTTGCAGTTCAAGTCTTGCCGTTTAATTTTCAGTTAAATTGATCACGTTCATAGCAAATGATATTCTTTTCTATATTTAAAAATTCTAAAAATTCTAAAATTATAAATTGATTTAAAAAAATAAGAAATTATATTTAATTTACTTGAAATTTTTACCACATCATGGGAAGATAATATGAAAATTTTCGTCATTTTCTAATATTTGTACGATTTATTATAATTAGTTTACTAATTGACTAAAATTATAATAAATTGTATAAGTGTTAGAAAATTACGAAAATTTTCAAATTATCTTCTTATAATGTGTTGAATATGTGATAAAAATTTCAAATAAATTGAATATTGTTTGTTATTTTTTTAAAATTTAATTTATCATTTAGCGCGAGAGAACGGTTAGTCCACTTGAATCGACCGTACTCTCACATGTCCATGGTAAACAAAGATATTTAATTTACTTCAAATTTTTATCACATATTCAGCACATTATAAAAATATAATTTGAAAATTTTCGTGATTTTTTAACACTTGTACGATTTAATATAATTTTAATTAATTAATTTATAAAATAATTATAATAAATCATACAAGTATTAGGAAATAACGAAAATTTTCAGATTATCTTCTCATAATGTGATAAATATGTGACAAAAATTTCAAATAAATTGAATATCATTTGTTATTTTTTTAAAATTAATTTGTAACTTTGTAATTTTTAAAATTTTTAAATATAAAAAAAAAAAAGATTACGTGCTCTGCAGATGATCAATTTAATGAAAAATTAAACGGCGACGTTTGAAATGCAAATGATGTATGCGATAGAATCTGATTGGGCAAAAAATATGTTAGAAACAAAATAACAAATGACCTCATAAAATAATGTTTGAGTTGAACTTTTTTTTAAAACAAAAGAAAAAATTTTAATTCAGACCCTATCGTATGAGGTTATTTGTCATTTGGTCTCTAACATTGTTTTTTGTCCAATCAAACCCTATCGTATACGTTGTTTGCAATTCAAACCCTGCCGTTTACTTTTTCGTTTTGCACGTGAGTTTTTTTTTTAATATTTAAAAATTAAAATTTTTTTTATATTTAAAAAAAAATAACAAATGATATTCAATTTATTTAAAATTTTTATTACATATTTACCATTATAAGAAGATAATCTAAATTTGTTTGTCATTTTCTAATATTTATATGATTTATTATCATTATTTTATAAACTAATTAACTAAAATTATAATAAATCATACAAGTGTTAAAAAATTATGAAAATTTTTCAATTATCTTCTTATAATGTGTTGAATATGTGATAAAAATTTTAAGTAAATTAAATAACGGTCGGTTCAATTGGACCGACCGTACTCTCACGCTAAATGATAAATTAATTTAAAAAAAATAAAAAAATATATTAAATTTAATTAAAATTTTTATAACATATTCAACGCATTATAAGAAGATAATTTGAAAATTTTCTTGATAATCTAAAAATTTTCGTCATTTTCTAATATTTATATGATTTATTATCATTATTTTATAATTAATTAACTAAAATTATAATAAATCATACAAGTATTAGAAAATTACGAAAATTTTCTAATTATCTTCTTATAATGTGTTGAATATGTGATAAAAATTTCAAGTAAATTAAATATCGTTGTTTGTCGTGGACATGTGAGATAACGGTCGGTACAATTGAACCGACTGTCTCTTCACGCTAAATGATAAATTAATTTAAAAAAAATATATATTAAATTTACTTAAAATTTTTATCACATATTCAACAAATTATAAAAAGATAATTTGAAAATTTTCTTGATTTTCTAATAATTGAATGATTTATTATAATTTTATTTAATTAGTTTATAAAATAATTATAATAAATCACACAACTATTAAAAAATAACGAAAATTTTTAAATTATATTCTTATAATATGGTAAAAATTTTAAATAAATTAAATATTATTTTTAATTATTTTAAAATTTTTAAAATTTTGAAAGTACGTATTTAATTTGATTGTGTACGTGACTAATTTTACGGAAAATTAAACAATAGGATTTGGATTATAAACAATGTATATGATAGGGTTAATTGCGTAAAAAAAAATATAGAAGACCAAATAACTATGAACCATTGAATTCAACTTTGTTCAAAAAAATATGTGAATTAATTCTGTGTCCCGCCAAAATTCCACTCACTGGATTCATCTTCGAGTTTCGCCGCCAATCAGAAACTCTCTCTCTCCCCTACGTGCAGCGCTCTGGAATGGTTCCTTGTTCCGGAATTTTCATCTTTTGCAGCGATTCGCTTTCTTTGCAGCTACACCTCCTTCATCGTCTTCAATGGCATCAACAAATCCTTCTCAAATTATTGCAGAGGACGACGACGTAATTCACTATCTGATGCTTTTTTTCTAGTTCTAGCTACACGGAAAAGTCTGGTCCTTTTTTTTAATGAGATGAAAACCCTAATCCCTCGTCTGATCGATGGAGAACACTTCATAAATTCTCCTTTTGATCACGCTCTCGTCGTTTATGTTTGTATGCTTGTTTGCAGGAGTTTGATTGGGAAGCAGCAGTAAGGGAAATCGATGTGGTCTGCCAATCATCTTTGCCATCTACTTCTCTACCCGCTGATGCCACCCATTTCGCTCTTTTCAGTAACTCTGCTGAAAACTCAAATTCCTTTCCATCGTCAAGGGGCAAAAAGAAATCTCGGACTTCTCGGCAGTCTACGCTCTTCCAGTTCATGGAGACGTCGAACGGTATTTCTCTAACTGAGAAGCAGGATGTTAACGAGCCGGATCAATTTGGCCAGTATAATGACGAGTCCGCAAGCTGCATAAACATCGATTCTGAAGCCGCCAAAACCTGGATATATCCAGGTTATGTTCGTTGTATATCAATATTTTACAAGCCATAACTTAAGTGATTTGATGAACGATGGGATTGACTAGTATTTCGATACCCAGACTTTTTCTTACTGGCTCGTTATTGGCTTGCTCCATCATAGAGTTCATTCTGATATCCTTTCTCGCTGTTAATCGCTCATCATCGTTTTGCAATCCAAAATTTTATTATCCTCTTAACGCTTTTGCAGTGACCTTTCAGCTGGTCATGCTTTTATTTTCTCAAATTCATGGAGTGGACCTTCATTGTATTGCCATTGTTGTGTTTTTCATAAAGCTGTCTTGATGTCATTTTCAAATATGATTTCCCAATTCAGAATTATGAACAAAAACTGTAATTTCAAACAAAACAATTTTTATTTTTATCTCTAAAATTTTGAGATGAATCATGTAGTTAATGTTCCTTTGCGTGATTATCAACTGGCCATTAGCAAGGCAGCTCTATTTTCAAATACATTAGTTGCACTTCCTACCGGACTTGGAAAAACATTGATAGCAGCAGTAGTTATGTTCAACTACTTCAGATGGTTTCCCGAAGGTAAGGTGTATTATATCATTTTTGCTAAAAGTTTCATATCCTGTCTAAATGTTTCTGGTTTGCAATTATTTTTATCTGAACTTTATAGAACACTTTTCAATTCATTATTTTGGGGGACTTGTATCTTCTGTGTAGAACGGTCTTACTTGATCAATTTGTTGTTATCTTACTGTTCATTTGAGTTTAATACTGCAATTAAAATTTAAAATCTTACTGTACTATCTATGGATAAAATTTTTTTCTTAAATTGCATAACCACTTTTATGTCTGTGATCTGAATTACCTATCATAATTCCCAGTTGTTCGGTTTATTCATTTCTCATTCGTTAGAAATTAAAACGTAAGAATGCTGCTGGCATGTTAAAGACTTTTTAGTTCTTTTATGAAGTCAGAGAGATCTTTCTCTGCCTTTCAAAATTGAACAAGTGTTATTTTTCTTGACAATCGAGGATCTGGGCTATGCCAAGCCTTTGAGCTATGTCTGTTTTGGTGACAATCGTTTTTCTTTGCACTTTACGTTTGGAGCAGTTTTGGTGAGTATCATCATACTTTTAGGTTAAAACGTCATTATGTTGTATTAAAGAAGTAAACTTGTAAACTTTTGTTTCATTCTTCATTTTTATTTCTTGTCTTTATATTGTTTGAACCATCACATATTTCAGAAGGTTCATAAATTTACTCTACTTTTCTTTATAATATGCTGACATTTTTTCACTTTTCTTTTGGATTTTTTTTGGAAGTTAATGACTTGAAGCATTGATATATATCATTATCCATGATTATCAATGCAGGGAAAATAGTATTTGCTGCTCCTTCTCGGCCTCTTGTGATGCAACAAATTGAAGCGTGTCATAATATCGTGGGGATACCACAAGTACAAAGTTTTGTTATTGATATTTTTGTTGTCTTGAAAAGGAAAGTGAGTTGAGATTAATTACGTAATTGATGGCAGGAATGGACAACGGATATGACAGGTCAAATAAGTCCTGCAAAAAGAGCTTGTCTTTGGAAAACTAAAAGGGTGTTCTTTGTTACTCCCCAAGTGTTAGAGAAGGACATACAATCTGGTAAATTTAACCAGCAGTTATGTCTTTTGACTGCGAGCTAATTAATAGCAATCCGTGCAATAAACCATCATGCATGGGTTGACATTTGTCTCAACAGTCCGTTCATTTTTCAGGTTCATGCTTAGTCAAATACTTAGTTTGTTTAGTTATTGATGAAGCTCACCGTGCATTGGGAAATTATTCTTATTGTGTTGCTGTGCGAGAGGTGCGCCATTTTGTTGAACTCCTATCTACCAATTTCTTGGTTTATTGGTAGCTGTTCTTTTTGTGAATTTGAACTTTATTTTTAAATTTTTGCTTAATTGACTTTCCAGTTGATGGCGCTCAATATACCTATAAGAATCTTAGCTCTAACTGCAACACCTGGGTGTAAGTTCTTGTCTTAAGTTTAAAAGTTCCATTTAATTTTTAGAAATTCTTATGGTAGATTGTTAATGCCAGCAAAGCAGCCGACTATCCAGCAAATCATTGACAACCTATACATATCTACGCTCGAGTATCGTAATGAAAGTGATCATGATGTCAGTCCATACATACATGACAGGAAGATAGAGTTGATTCAAGTATGATTAATCGATCTCATTTTTGTGATTTTACCTTCTAATTTTCTTTAAGAACTAACTTTACAGATGTAAGTGGTAGGTTCCAATGGGCCAAGATGCTACTGAGATAAACAATATGCTTTTGGAAGTGATAAGTCCATTCATATTTTGGCTTTGTTCAGTGGGAGTTCTCCAGAATAGAGAGTACCAGACTGTATGTTTTGCAAAGTTTGTATTTTTGTTATTGTGCGTGATATTCTATTTGCTAACGATTAGTTTCTTTTCTTTTAGATATCACAATATTTGGGTAAGATTAGGATTGTGCTTGATATGTAAAAAATTAGAGCTCTGGTTAAAACATCATTTTTATATAAAATTTGTTCTGTATATGTATTTCTTTGTGCCATGTTTTTCTTGTATGATGGATTGTTATTGTTGATCAAGAAACTTTCGTGTAAATGTTTTTGCTAGGTTTGGCATTGTAGAAGTCAATTTTTTAATTATTATGCAAATTGGTTGTCTTACTGCTTTTTATGCTCTTATATTTAACAAGTAGTTATAATAACTTGTGATTTGATTGTAGATGGCACCTCACACATATTTATATGGCTAAAAATTATTTTATAAATTTTGTTTTTAATAACTTAACCCTTAAGATTTGAAAATTTTAACGCGATAGCCCATACTGACTCCTTGTTCTAAAATACCGGGGTGTCAATCAACGTGTCATGGAGAACCGGCCTCTGGTTTCAGGGATAGGGCCTTGTTCCCCGTCCAATGCTTAAACGCACTGGATTAGCTGGATCGAGACCTTGCTATAAAAGAATGGGGCCCCATTATCTTGACCCCCCTCTAGCGTAGGGGGTTGTTTGAAAGAAAGGGACCTCGTTATTCTAGAATGGGGCCCTGTCATGGGGCTCCGATCTCCTACCCTATATATGAAAGGGCCTCATTTTGAACCCTCACTCTTAAAAATTGTCTGTGGAACCCTAGATTCGCGCTCCATTTGTCCATAACTTGCATGAATACTTTTTATTTCCCTATCTTCCTTCGTTAATTAGAGTGCCCTAGATTTTGAGGCGAGCACCGGAACACTTTATATGAATTCTCTATCTAATAGTTCGTTTGAGTTAGACGAGGCAAAAACTTGTGATCCCAACATAAAATGATATTTACCTATTTATGGTGAGCTTCAGACATTTGATCACAAAGAAATAGAAGTGCATTCGTGCTCAAAAACTATAGACGAAGACGAGCTTCTTTCATTAAATGGATCAGAGGAGGATGAACTTGAAAGCAGACAGGTAAGCGAAGCATGTGTGATTAATTTATATTTGGGGAAGAAATATAATTCTTTAAAAGAAATTAGAGATGAATTGTAAACTATGTAGTTAAGAATGGTTATGGGGTAAAATTTATTAAATGTGATGCCCAGCGTTTGACGACAATTTGTCAAGATAGATGCAAACGACGATTGCATGCTTCGAAGATGAAATGTGAACTCGCGTTTCACATAAAAACTTTCAATGAGACTCAGAAATATTTGCAAAAAATTGAAAGTCGACATGCAAAATGAGTTACAACTCAATATTTGAAAAGTTTTAAAAGTCAACCTACTTAGAAAATTTCTTCTATCATCGAGACAATGATGAAGGATTTGAATATCAACATTACGATAAGTGTCGCCAAACGAGCAAGAAGTGAAGCACGGAAACTGAATGAATGGAAAAATGACAAACAATACAAATTATTGAGCCCGTATGTAGTAGAAATTCGTGAATCAAATTCGGGCAGCATCGTGTCAATTCAAATAAAGTTGGTAGGTAAGTCTATGTCGAAAGCTGTATTTGAGAGAATGTATATGTGTATGGTTGCATGCAAAAAGAAATTTGCTTTAGTGTGGCAGACCAGTGATATGTTTCAATGATTGCCATTTTATGAGCTCGTGTCCAGGCCAATTATTGACAGACATTAACATTTATGGTAACGATGGAATTTACCTTATTGCTATTGCAGTTGTTGTAGTAGAATGCAAACTCATGGAAGTGGTTTCTGCAAGTACTACGGACAGACATAGACACTAAGATAGGGTACGACTAGACATTTATTTCGAATAGTCAAAAAGTATAATTTTATTTGCGTTTGATTCTAATTTGTGTGATCATACATGACTTTGTTGTTGATTAATTTGGTTATTGAAATGCGAGGGGTTATTGTCTGCTGTGACAGAGGTATTACCATCAGCCGAGCATGATACCGCCTAAGACATCTTTACGCAAATTTAAAAAAAAAAAAAAATTTCGGGAGAAAGTCTACGAAGATGTAATATGGAATGCAGTTAGAGTAACCACATCCGTTCACTTTGAGAGAGCAATGAGACACTTATTCTTTATTGACCCAGCGGCCCATGCAGATCTTTAAGACATTAATATGAGAATTTGGGCGACTCATGCATTTACTTTAATCCTCAAGTATGACATGAGGTTGAATAATTTGAGTAAGTCCTTTAATGCCCTTTTACTACTTGTCGGGGACAAATTCATTTTGACCATGTTTGGTATGATTATAAAATGTTTGTAAAAAGACATCAAAAGATGACAGAGTCAACAAATGTCTTGTGTACGCATATTAAAAAGAGGCTTGCGAAGCGACAACTTGCAACTAGAAATTGGAGTTTTAATTTTGCAGGAGATGTTCGATTTAAGGTCAGCAATGGATACGAACAATTTGTGGTCAATTTGAATAGATGTGTGTGCAATTGTTACAGGTGGAATCTTATTAGAATCTCGTGTGTCCATACAATTCCGTGTCTACATTTTATCAGAGTGTACGTGGAAAATTATGTTCATCGATGGTATCACCAAGAAACTTTTCTGATAATGTATTTAAACTTTATTCGTTCGATTTATGGGTAAGCCATGTGACCCGAAATAGAAGGGAGTGAAATTTGTCCACCAATATCACATTGTCAACCTGATATGTTGAAAAAAAAGAGTGAGAGATGTGGATGAACCACGATCCTCATCAATTATCAAGAAGAACTCAACGGTGAAATATAGAAGATGTCAGCGTGAGAGACATAATAGTCGCATTTGTTGGGAGTTTCCTTTCACGTTACAGGTTGCCTTCGTTTCTGCTTCATGTGCTGCTTTGCAAGACATTTTCACGAGTTTCAACACATGGTCAAGGCAGTAATTGATTTGTCATGATATGTCTGAACTTATGTGTAGACATTAGTTCATATTATGTGTAAACTCTCTCTCTCTCTCTCTCTCTCTCTCTCTCTCTCTCTCTCTCTCTCTCTCTCTCTCTCTCTCTCTCTCGTAGTTAATATAATACATTGAAAATTAAAAAATTAGGCAGAGTTTTCTTTGTTTTTTTACTCCCCCAATGTTTTTTTTAATAGTTTTTGCATATTCAGATGACAATATATATCCCAGTCTAGATCTGGTTATAGCCAACTCATTCAATCATGAGTTATAAAACATAAACATAAATTACAACCACACACTAAATTACAAAACATAATTTAAATTACAACCACCAATTAAAGTATTTTCTTTAAATCTAGCTACAACCACACACTAAAGTATTTCGTTCAAATCTAGCTATAACCACACACTAAATTATAAAAGATAAACATCTGCTTCATTATAACTACATAAAGTAAATTACAAAACAGAAACATAAACTAAGGCCACAATCCGATATTAGTGTTTGTAGGAGCTTCATCTTCATGTGCCATCCATGGCTGAACTCTACTGTCCAACTCTCTTTGTGCCATAGACAACTCTCGTAGTGTCATTGAACTCCTTAACTCTGCCTATGAAGAAGTTTAATTTCTGCTCCATTCTGGTTAACACGTCAGATGTGTGAGGCGACGATGGCTGCACGGGAGCATCTTCCATAGGAACGTCCTGAGAAGAAGATGAGGGTGGAGGAGCTGCCGAGGTGGAGGCTTCCTGTCCTGCTTTGAACACCCAAGTACCGTCGATTTCAACTACGCTCATCCGAAGTAAATGGGTCCAATCGAAGAAATCCATATGTTTTGCCTTTTTAACATGCTCATTGGCCGATAGTTGAATGCTTTAAATGTTCTACAATTTTCTGAATCAGTGTGTTGTAGGACATGTTCTTATTACATGTCCGGCTAATCTTAGCCATGTGACTCAAAATCACTAAAACGCTTTCTATTATAAAGTTTCTCCATCACATAGAGATCTATGCAGCTCACAAGATCTCTGTGTCTATCCTGAGGTAGGATAGTGTAACTAATCAAGTTGTGAATAACTCGAGTTTCGTTATTTAATTCTTTTGACCTTGGTTTCTTGAACTCTGAAATGTTCGGTTTGCGTATAATCTTCTTTAAGGAACTAGACTCTTTTCCTGTCTTCGATAAAGAGGCAATCTCGAGAAACATGATAGTATTTTTCAATGATATCCTTATTCTCTTATTCGTCAATTGGAAAACTGATCAATTGATTGACTATACTATGGGTGATAATCAACTCATTGCCGATGATATATGTCCTTACGACCCTAAAATCCCCTCTACTGCTAATATTTGCATAAGATAACCAAATAATTTGCTCATAGGTATCACCAAGCAATTCACACAAACAACGTAATCTTATTTGGTCAAATAAGTGGTGAATTCCCAACGACAAAAAACTTTCAAATACAACGCTATTAGAGTGCATAATCGGGCGGTGTGTCATATCCATCTCATACCTTGTTTGATTGTTTATATTCTTGAATTCCAAAGACGTGTACTCGACAATTCCGTCACGGAACCTTGTGTCGGAGCCAGTGCCTAGTGTGTTGCACCACCTTGTGACGGCTTCCGCTGTGTCAGAGCACCATCCGATGGCCGAGCACTTGACGGACCACCTTTTGGTCGTGGACGATATGGGTGGATTGGCGGAGGTCCTTCAGGCAGACCACACTTCTGTTTCATCATCAATTTTGGAGTCATTGAAGAATAGGCTACGATTTAGGGTTAGGGCACGGCGTCGGCGATGAATTTCGTGAGAGTGCGGCGTCAGTGACGAAAGGAGCGGCGGGTGGAAGGGAGTGTGAGAGGGTTATGATTTGGCAAAAAGAGGGGGGTGAGTTGAAGAGGACGAAAGCCCTCTCTATTTATATTGTCGGGGAAAGGATCCCCAGTTTTACAGAACGGGGCCTTGCTCTTCAAGTATCTAGTGCTTTTTATGCATTGGATGGGGATCGAGGCCCTGTTGTTTCAAACGACTTCCCGTGCCATTGGGGGGTCAGAAGAACGGGGCCCCGATCTAGCTAATCCAGTGCATTTAGCATTGGACGGGGAACGGGGCTCCGTCCTTGATAACAGGGCTCCGTTCTCTGTGACACATTGATCGACCCTTTGGTATTTTAGAATGAGAGGTCAGCAGGGGCTATCGCGTTAAATTTTTGTAACGTTAAAGATTAAGTTGTTAAAAACAAAACTTTGAGGTTTGTTTAAATTTCAACGAATACTTTGAAGGCTAAAATGATTTTTACCTTTTTATATCCTTGCCAAAATACCCTCATCCATTAATATATTAAGTAATCTTGATCGTGTTCCTTTAAATATGATAAATTTATCATGTTGTATTTTTGTGGGACGTACTTTGTTGTTGACAGTTGAGCCCATGTGATTTATTGAATTCACGAGACAAATTTCGTCAAACACCACCCATAGATCTTCCCCACAATAAATATCAAGACGTGGAGGGTTATTTTGGTGTTCTTATTACACTATACCACATTCGCAAGCTATTATCAAGCCATGGTATCAGGCCAGCATTGGAGATGCTTGAAGAAAAGCTAAGACAGGGGTATACGCCCTTTAAACATCATTTTCTGTCATTCAGAATCAGTGTTGATTACTGAGTTTTCGTTTAATTTATGAGTACGAGTTTTTTGAAATTTGTGGCTTTTTATTTGTTGAAAATAATGTTGAAGCTTATCAAAAGTCTGGAACTCCTAGGTTGATTTATACCAAAAGAGCTGGTTTTCTTCAGAGTTGTGTTTTCTGTTGGCAGGTCGTTTGCTAGATTTATGAGCAAAAATGAAAACATATGCAGAGCAAAACTCATAATGCAGAATAACTTGTTGAATGGTGCACCAAGTCCCAAGCTGTCTAAAATGTTAGATGTACTGCTTGATCATTTCAGTACGTGGCAAGAGTATTTTTACATGTTACATGGCATTTCATTTGCAAGTCAATTGCTGCTGTGACGTACCATGGTTTCTTTTTACGTGTTAGTTTGGTAATGTTTGTATGCAGAAACTAAAGATCCCCTAGATTCTCGAGTTATTATTTTTTCAAATTTCAGGGGAAGTGTAAGGTGAGAATGAGTTTATATTTGATTCTTCTGTCTATTGTGTTTTTAAACTTGAAACTGTTAAGCTGAAAATTCAATTGAGATGCTGAAAATGTCTAGGGACATTATGGATGCTTTGGTGAAATTGGGAGATGTTGTCAGAGCTACACAATTTATTGGCCAAAGCTCAAGTACGTAGTTATTATGTCTATCTCGTTAAATAATTTTTCCATGCCTTAAATTAAGGAAAACTGAAAGATATTTCGAAGGCTTTCTTAAGAATTTATACTTCTATTAGGATGAAGTGTCATTTGGTTCTAGAACTTTCTTCAAATGCATTATAATCAACTCATTAATCATTTGAGGTTATAAATTAATTTTACTTTGAAGTTAGATCTTATGAAATACTAATTTCACTTCCTTTAAGCTCCATCGCTATTTATCTACCTGGGATCTGATTTTGACTCTTATATCACTCTAAGAAGTAACTATACATCAAAGACTTGGTGTTATCAACGTGAGACAAGGGGTCGGGAGCATTGGTTTTCCTACACTTTCTCCTTTTTTGGAAAACCACTTGCTTTCAACATGTTAATAGATGTGCACAACAGTGTTTTGGAGAGAAAGCTGTTATCTTGTTAATTAAATTTGAACATTCCATCCAAATTTATAACAAGAGAAATTCTAATCTACTTAAAGAAAATCAAAATTACTAAATAACTTCTAATTGCTACAATCTATGACTATCTATATTTAAACATAGTTAATAAGATAAGGAATTTAAAATAGTGTTTTTGAAATAGAATTTAAAATTCTTCCTTATTTTCCTTATTGTACTAGAACCATTGCCTGGGAAAATATATGCACATGGTCAGTATACATGTTAGAAATAATGCCAGGCAAAGTTATGTGGATTCATATTTCTTTCATGCGTATTTATTGCATAATAAATTGCATGTGGTTCAACAAACTGGTTGTCTACAACTCACTTGCTATGGTTTATACCTGCTCGCTGGCTGTTTCTTTTCTTAATATCTGAATCATTTTTTTTTGCACCTACAAGTGTTTGGCTTGAGTTGAATTGGTGCATCAAGTGTAAATGTTACTTAATGTGATTTTTTTGTAGGAAAATCTTTGAAAGGCCAGTCACAAAAGGATCAGCAAGCTGTTTTGGAGGTAGGCTGTGTGCTTTTCTGCATCTATACTTCATCCATTAATTTATGATCTCTTGTACAGAAATTCCGAGCTGGTGGATATAATGTCATCGTGGCAACATCAATAGGTGAAGAAGGCTTGGATATCATGGAAGTTGATCTAGTGATTTGCTTTGATGCCAATGTTTCACCACTAAGAATGATTCAACGGATGGGAAGAACTGGAAGAAAACATGATGGAAGAGTTGATATCCTTTGCTTGAGACACTAGTTTTGCGATTAATGTGTTACAAAGTAATTTCTTGCGTTTTCCTTTGTTATGCATAATTCATTTTATAGGATTAATGGAATTAACAACTACTATGTCCACTTATTCATCTATTATAGGTTACGTTTGTACTTCCATGACCATTATTACTAGTTTTAGCTTGTGAAGGATCGGAGTTGAAGGGGTATATGCGCAAACAAGGAAACAGCAGAGCAATAAAGAAACACATGAGAAATGGAGGAATAAATAGCTTCAATTTTCATCCTAGTTCAAGGATGGTACGATTTTTAAGAAAAGCTTCTTCTGTCATTATGATATTTTTCTTTACTTCTTTCATTGTTCTTCTTTTTATTTTTTTATAGATTCCTCATATTTTCAATCCTGGAGTTCAGTATGTTGAGCTGTCAATTGAAAAATATGTTCGGCCTGGAAAGAAACTGAAAGAAATTGCCATGCCAACGCCATTAATGAAAAGGAAGTTAACAGTAACCGAGGCTGAATTAGTTGACAAATACTTTCATACAACTAATGAAGCTTTTCAGAAACCATCTCTCACCGCCTTTCCTCATTTTCAGACATATCCCTCAAAAATCAATAAAGTGATGCATTCTCATCGAACAGGTATTCTAATTGACATGATGCAGCACTTGCAAAGGCTATACTTTTCCAGAGACATAAACTCATTCGTTGCAGAGGTTTGGCTAATTTTTTGGTGAAGTTGTTTGTTCATGTCATGCTGTCACATAATCTCATTTTGACGACCATTTGCAATCAGGAAATATTATGTAGTGGAAATGACCTTAAGGCAACCAATGCCGAAGAATTTAACGAAAGCGTCTTTGAGGTAAACAATGCTGGAGAATGTAATGGCAACATTAAAGGTGAATGTCTTCAAATTTCTAATAAGCTTGTAAACCTAAAAAAATATTGTTTAACGCCTTTAGTTTCACTTAGATGGAAGTCCTCTTAATGTTGTCTTCTCTATGCAACGCTCAGCATGTCGACTTTACTTCTCCTAGTAATTGTAGTTTGTTTCATTCCTTCTTTTCCCTATAGTTATGGTTATCACGTGGCAGTTGGTCAATTTCGTCATCATGTCTTGAACTTATTGCAACCTGTCACTACAAACATCCGAGTTAGTTTTTTTTACTAAGAATTTTTATGTGCATTCGTGTTCACAATTTTCACTTTCTCTACACATATTCTTATAAAAAATGCACGTCCATATTGTTGATGGATTTTGTCTTCTATTCCTTCTGCCAATGAATAAATTATATGGACATTCTTTGTCGACTTTCTTCATGTTGTTTTAATTAACGAAAACTAATACTATTTGCAGATTCACTTGGGGTAAACAAAGCTTCAAAAGCAGCACCGCATAGTCAAGTATTACAGTCTGAAGTATCAACTTCAGTAAAACCCACAAAAATGAGTATGCTTGGAATGAGGACGCCACGAGAAAACGGTGATGAACCATTTATTGAAAACAAATCTCATGATACTGTACAACATTTGCAAACACGATGTATAGGGATTAACAGTTTTCCAGATCCTGCGTCGTGTAGCTCTGACATTCAAGAAAAGAAAACAGGAAGTGAAAATGTTCACGAAATGTCTAGGTGTAAGAAACATTTGTTTGATAAAGGAGATGATGAATTGACTGATTTAATGGAGATCAAGGCACCGTTACTACTAGCTAACGACTTGGATGATGATGCCATCCAAATTGAGCTTAGTCCCAGGCTAACTAATTTGGTGAAATGTGGTATTGTTCCAGAGTCACCTATTGATGATGGAGGTCAGCATTTTTCCTCAATTTGGCATGATAGTCTTTATTGTGGTCAAATAGCTTTCATTGCTTCGTTGTCCGTTTTAACGGAAAAGTTTTGCAGGATTTACTGAAAGAAAAAAGAGAAATGGCTATGTGATAGATGCCGGTCAAGTGGATGGCGAGCTTTATTCAAAATGTTGTCCGGAGGGAAATGAATCAGTTGTGATGGATGACAATGGCTGTGTCCAAAAGGCTTCTGCTTCTCCCACTAACTCTGCCCTTCAAACTCCTCTACTCAAGAAAAATAATTCCTCTTGTTTTCAAACGTGTGACGACAGTTCTCCACTTATTGGTGCGACTGAAACTCCTTTACCCATGCTCGCTAATAGGAGTTCTAGCTCAGATTGGCATCTGGCACCTGAGGAGATGTCAGAAAGTGTAAAACCACCACAGAAGTTTAAGAGATTACGGAAAGTTGGGGATTGTGGAAAGTTCATCAATAGAGAAGGAATAAAAGAAGCGGCTCCCGCTCCAAGAATAAACCTTCTCATGTCTTTTTCTACTGGCAAGCGTATTCAGAACAAGAATTATAGAGGTAACTCTTTGTTTTTTAATTGGTAGGATTGATCTATTTTCATGCCTGATTCTGCATTACCCCTAATTGAAAGAGGATCTTCCTTGTTTGCTGGAGATTTCAGATTTGATACCTCGAGGACTGATATTGCAATCTGTTTACAGTAATTTGTATTATCTTTTTACAAGACTGTTTACTGTAGTCTATTACTCTGTACTTGAAAATAGTAGTTCTTGTGGTTACACTCAGGTAAAAGGAGGCCAGCTGATGATGCAAGAATATTTATCGAGGAGGAAGCTGAGTAAGCTCTTATTATTCAAATATTTATGTTCCAAACTTGGACAAGTTTTCAATTAAAATCTCAGGAGTGGGCAATAGATTGAATCCACAACAATGATAATGCAAATTTTCTTCTTTTTTTCCCTCTCATGCTGGTCTCTTAGAAATTGTAATTTTATTAGGGTTTCTTCAGAGCCTTCTTCATCTACAGATGAACAAGATGGTCAGTATGAAAATTCCTGTGATAGTTTTATAGATGACAAGATTACTGCCACCGCAGGGAGCGCTGAAACAGGCTGTGTTGACATGATGGCAATTTACAGGTTCGTAAGCAACTCTTACTTTTTATCGGTTTGTACTCTTGTATCTTTACATGGGAGGTATCATTCTTCGTAATTTGTTGGGAAGGTTGCTTGTAATAGAGATGTTTAACGAGGGGGCTGGCTCAGCTCGCTACAATAGCGAGTCGAGCTTGGCCCTGTCGCACAAGGCGGGCTGAGCCGAGCCTAAACGTTGGGCTCACGAGCACGTTAGAGACCGAGTCAAACGAACGAGTCAACAAGCCGGCTTGTTGGCTCGGCTGGCCAGGTTTGTCAGCCAACCCGCCCCCTCCTCTCCCTTAGTGGCCGTCAATTTCAACTTTTTTTACAAACAAAATTATTTTTCCATTGTAAAAAACAACGTTTAACTGAGTTTAAACAAAACACACTTAAAAACCTCCAACATTCAACTAAAAAAATCTGAGAGAAATTTTGACTTATGGCGGGATCTTTAGTCACAAAGTTGACGAGCATTAAAAGAGAGTCGATTTGAGACTTATTTTGTCAAAATCGGACCCGATTGACTATTTTTTCTTTTCTTGTTGTTTTTCTCTTTTCACCTCTCTCTGGTTTTGGCAACGTCAAACTCAGCAGAAAAAAAAGAAAACTCTTTTCGATTTTTTTTTCATTATAATTAATCATACTCGGTTCTGCAAAGAGTAAAACTGAAATAACTGTTGTTGTGCATCAAGGAGGGCGATGTATCGCCCAAATAGGGGCGACGCATCGCCACACTCTCTGGAGTGGGAGGATGCAAATCGCCCAGTGGGGCGTTACATCGCTCCTAATGAAGTGTTGCATCGTCCCATTTGCTAGAGTGGGGCGATTGAATAGTGTCATGCACGGTTCACGTGAATAAAGCGTGAACAGTGCGCATTGTTCATGAGTAAAAAAATATTTTTTTTTTTTTGAGTTTTAAGGGATAATTTAAACGAATAGTTCTTTACCGAATACAAATGTTTCCGCTACGGATTTAAATGATTTCAAAAATGTCTAAGCGTTTCAAAACGTTGTCAATTGATTTAAAAATAAAAATTTATAAAGAAGTCAGTGAGTCGCAATCCGAGTACTTTACGGTTTTTGATTCGTGACAAATTTTGCTGAAAAAACATTGTGTTTTGCTATAAAACACCACATTGCTTGTTGTTTGAATTAGGTGACTCTAGAACTGAATCAAGTGATGATTATAGTGTTGTATTTATTCATTGTTTCTTTTGTTTGGTGATTTTTACTATATCATTGTGAAAATTGGATGTTTGATAGCTTTTTAAGGATTTACCAGTTTTGATTTATAAGTATCTGATAGGAATCTGCAATATCAATGCACACAATTACATGTTTATTGTTAATTTAAAATGTGTTTAAAATTAATAAGTTTTTGATGATGTTTTAATAAAATGTATTTAAGGTTAACATAGTTGATGAATGTTTAAAATATTGAATAAGCGTAAGAAGTAAATTACTTGTTTTTTTTATTAATTGAAAATGCTTTTGAAAAAAAGTATTTCGTGTTAATAAACTATTGTCAAGTTGATGGTAGTATAAACGAAGAAATACAGTTTTAAAGTGTCGACTGGAACATGAATGTGTTGACTGAACCTGGAAAGTGTTGATTAGAGGAATCAACCGATGGAAACAGAACCATTTGAAGTGTCGATCGATCTATCGAGAACCAATTAAAGTGTCGATCAGAGGAATCAATCAATGGAAACAGAAACATTTGAAGTGTCGATCGGATCTTGAAGGTGTCGATCGATCTATCCAGAACCAATTAAAGTGTCGACCAAAAGAATCGATCGATGGAAACAGAACCATTTGAAGTGTTGACCGGACCTTGAAGGTGTCGATCGATTTATCCAGAATCAATTAAAGTGTCGACCAGAAAGATTGACCGATGAAAGCAGAACCATTTGAAGTGTCGACCGGACCTTGAAGGTGACGACCGATAAATCCAGAAGCAATTGATGTGTTGACCACAAAGAATGACCGATGTAAGACAGAGACAAAGCAAGTGTCGACTGGTATATCAAGGTGTTGATCGATGAATTCAGAAAAGAACAAAAGGTTGACCAACACTATTTACAAACGTCTATCAACAAACACCAATGATCACATGTCGACCGAGACTCAAAGATGTCGATCGAAATGGCTTACAACGATTTTTTATCTATGCACAACGGTAACAATGTATCAATTGGTTTTAAGATAGGTCGACCGATCGTAGACAGAAGTCAGAAGGATTATAAATTAAAGAATGAAGCTTTTTACAAAAAAAACAATCAAGCAACCACTAGAAAAAATTCTCTCAACTTCAAAGAGATTCAATTTCTCAATCCTTTATACACCTCTCAAACAAAAAATAAAAAAAACCTTGAGATTACTGAGTTTCAACTCAATCTTGTATTAGAACGTTGTAAAAGGTTGAATCTCAAAGAGAAAAGTGTAAAGGTAGTTGATTGACGCCTGTGAAGTTTAATCAAAGATTTTTTTAGAAGAGAAGGAAAAAATTTTCAATGGGAGTTCTTGAAGCTCCGACGTAAGCAGGGTTGGCCGAATCGTGTAAACAATTTCAATGTCTGTTTTTTTTCTTCGTTAATTTTTTATTTGTTATTGATTGCATTCTTCTTATCAAATTATTTTGACAATCATTAAGTCAATGTATTTAAGTGCGAACTTATTAATTTGTTGCTGATCACAATTACTAAATTAAATAAGAAGCAAAAACTTAATTCAACCCTCTCCCTCTTAGATAAAAACGAACTAATAATTGGTATCTTAAAATACAATACTTTATGGCAGAATTTGAGGTTTTGTTATTACTCCCTGGTAGAGATTATGCGGTCCTCCCAATTCCTCAATAGAATTCATTAATTCAACACTTCCCATCTCCTTACTCTTATTTAATCCTTAATTCAAACTAAAAATTATCCTTATTTAATCTCTTAATTTAAAATAGAAATTACCTTTAGTTTAAAATAAAAACTATTCCTAGTTAAAAATAAAAATTATTCATAAATATTTCGTAACGTACCTGGAGAACAATATATTATTTTCGTTTGTTTTTAACATTATCTAGACTCAATTAGTCACTTTGTTCTAAAGGCAAAATCTGAAAAATTGTTATTGAAGATTATCAAGTGATTCCTATGTTGCCTCTTTTATTATTTGACTCGTCAATATGTTTTTCTTCTAATAATTCGGCTGCAATTCTTTAGATTTATATTTATAACCGACCTTAAATTTTTTATCACACCAATAGCACAAATTTTTCACCCGTCAGATCTTGTAAATCAAAACCTAGGTGGTTCCTGCTTACAATTTCCAGCTTTATTTGCAACACGTTGAATTCTATATGAACATGAATTAACCCCTTGAGAGGTGCTGTTTGGTAGACCCAAAACAGATTTATTCTCCTTCAAGTAAGTTGGACTTTTGATATACTTGAGCAGATTTTGTTTAAGCCCACTGGTCTCACACTTTAAGCTCTGCCTTAATTTCTGCATGAAGCCCGTTAATAAACTGCCCATCCAAAATCGATTCAGGAACTACAACCCACGACGAAGCCAACTTCTCAAACACTCTCCGATCCTCCCACACCGTCGAGTCTTTCTTCAGCGCAAGGAACCGCTCCTCAAGAGAGCTCTGCTGTCGATCGGAGTCGTTCGATCAACTGCAGTTTGAAGTCTTCCCAAGTACGAAATGGGCGTCGACGATCTTCCCATTGAAACCAGGCGAGCGCTTCTCCCTCTAGGCACACCGCAACTGCCTCCATTCTGTCGGACCCTGACAGGTGATCAGGGCAAAGAATCGCTCCACTCTGTAAACCCAATCATCTGGGTGTCCACCGTCATGCACCGGCATCTCTGTTCTTGGCGTTCGTTACTCTATTATCGGACCTCGTTCTCGACTGTGCGGCAAAGCTTCATCGCCGTCACGAACAATATTCCCCGCGGAAGTTTTTTCAAAATCATTGTTCGCTGACCTCTCTGTCTGGCAAAACAGAAGTGAGTCTCACCATGTTCTGCAACATGTGGGCGAGTGAGGCTTTCCATTTTTCCAAAATTGTCTAAATTTGTTTCTTCAAAATGTCCAATTCGTCACGCACTGTCGCCATTTGCTCGAATAAAATTTGCTCCTCCACTGACTCTAATAGGCTATCACTGTTTTTATTAGGCATTTCAAGTTTGCTCAGATATCAATTTGATAGGAATTTGCGATAACAATTCACACAAACACTTATATATTTATAAACAAGTAAAATACAATACTTTAGCAGAATTTCAAGGTCCTGCTATCCCTCCCTCACAGAGATTTGAGATTTTGTGTTCATCCCATTTCCTCACCAGAATTCACTAATAATTCAACTCCCCTTCCCATTTCCCCCATCCCTTATTTAATCATTTATTCAAATTAGAAACTACCATTAATTTAAAATAGAAACTACCCATAAATGTTTCTTAATACCTTTAGAACAATATATTATTTCCGTATGTTCTTAACAGCATCATTAGAAGGTCATCCAAAGATATGTAACTTGTATATTTTTGGCATTGGATGTCCTATAAATGCTTGCAACGCAGATGTACCGTGATGATAAACTTACCTTATTACAATATGACATGGTAAGAATGTGTTTTGCATCTTATTCCAGCAAAAAATGATTTTATTCTTGGCTCAAGTATTTCTATGCTTTAAGGTCATCACAGTTCTCCTGCTTGGTTTGATGGTCGCAATCTGTGTAAATTCAACTTTTGCTTGTAGGTTCTCTGTTTTCATTAATGTTTCTCTGTTTGCTTGTAGATTCTTGTATTCACCTTTTATAGAGAATCTCATTTTTCAAGAATAATAACAGTCCAACAAAGAATGTATTTTACGTCAGCTGTTTGGGTTGTCCATTTTTTATTTTCCTGGGCATTGATCATTTATTTACCAGAGTTTTTCTTCTTTTGAACCTTTAACATTGCTCTGTTTTGCACATTTTTAAGATTGGAAATATTAACTGTTTGTTCCTATTGAAAATGAGCATTAATGATCTATTATTTCTTTCTCCTAAAAATATATTCTTTGAATTTGTGCTTTATTAAAGCTGTATTCTAGATTTAAATTTCTGTATATGGATCTTGATGGCCTCTTATATAGTTTGTTAATCTCCTGAGACAGGCGATCTTTGCTTAGCCAATCTCCTGGGATGCTTTTGAAGTATTCAGCTTCTGTTTCGGGATCTAGGACTCCCACTAGGATAAGTGAAAATGAAAGTTCATCTGGCAAGACACAACATTCGATTGACGCAACTCACATAGATTCTCTAAATCAGTTCACTGCCATGAATCTAGATCCCTTTGGGTCCAACCAAAGCTCAAAAGCAATAGTATCAGCAACAAGTGCCTGCTCGAGAGAAGAAGAGGGGACAATGGAAAAAAAAAATAGAAACTTGTTTTTTGGTGAATCAGGTTTTCTTCCGACCATCAATTTAGAGACAAAATTCTTTCATTTGTCAGAGGTGACAGAAGGAGCACCAATTGAAATTTATCATGGAAGTGAAGCCGTGTCTAAGGATGATGAATTTTATGAAGATCTTGATCTTGATGCAGTTGAGGCCCAAGCTACCTTGCTTCTTAAACAAAAGTTTGACCTTCCTTCGCAGAGTAGAAGTCCAAAATTGCAACCCCAAAATCTTAATGCTATCATCAGTTCACCATCATTTGATTTTGGGATATGATCTATATGATTATTTGAAAGAAAAGACTATTGCGGGCAATCCCAAACTAGAGCTCTGTGACATTGCACTAAAATCAAGAGCGATGAAGATTCCTTGCAATATATCCTTCACCATTTGGACAAGGTTTCAAATATTTTAAAGCAATGTGATAAGTATAGGGAGGTGTGTACAGCTGTAACTTATTATGTAGTTAGAAATGAAAGGTTCACGCAGGGATACAGAAAAATGAGTGAAACATTATGTATTTCTTGTAAAAAAAACATTATGAATAAAAAAGTTTTTAGTTCATTTACAATCTAATCCTGGTCTGCAGGTTAGCGTTATTAATAATTTTTCCTGTTACAGAAGAAAAGTCTTGTGTTTTAGTTAGATCATCGTGCACAAAACTCTCTAGATCCATATTGCCTTTCATGCAGCAGAAAGTCTTTGTTTCCATATGCTGCTGAGAGGCTAGGGATTCTGCATTGCAATCGAGAAGTTAGCGGCGACGAGCAATTAGAGAAGATTAGAGTCCATTCATGGACAAAACTGCTTTCAGAGTGGCTATGTTTTTTGTCAGGTATATGTTGATTAAGTATTTTAGAGGAGATTGTTTCTGCTCTTCATATTTTGCTATTAAATGTAGAGTAGGCATTGCTGTGTTATTTGCTTCAAATATGTCGTGGTAAAGCCTCTTGTGTGTGTAAATTTTTGCTTTTGAATTGGTGGAGAGTGGAGGAGTTTCAACTATCACCGCCGAAACTTGCTCTTGCCTTGTTGCAGTGAGGCTGATTGGTGTTGGAAGACTGAGATAGACAAACTGAGGTCATCGTATTAAAGTAGTAAAAAGTTTCAACACCAGAAAGAGAACTGCTTCTATTACGAGAATAAATATTGTGGAAGAGCATGTAAGAAAAGCAATTCATTATGTGGTAAGAAATAAGATCCAATTGGCAAAAGGACAAGTTGAAGTTGGAAATTCATGCTATGACAAATACATAGAGTGGAGATGCGTGTCCAACCAGTAACCGCGAAAGTTATGGAATTAGGTAACGTTTTTTGTACTTATTATTCCTCATTTTAAGCTCTTTTGTTCTTTAGTAGATAAGTTCATAGATTACTTCAAGTTTTACCCTCTTAGCAGAAGTGTGCACGTTGAGCTTCAGCTAATGTGATAGACATATTATACTATTGTCTTGATTTAAGAATTGCAGCCTTACCTACTGCTACTGTGATTAATTGTTTTGAAATAATTTTTTTGTTTCTTTCTCAGGTACTTTGGGACTAACACTAATGATCTGGAGTCGACAAAGTGCTCGGACAAAAGTTGGGTAAGACTAACGTGGGTCTTGCTTCATATTCTTTCTCCATTTCTCACTTCCTTTTTTCTCAATTTTTAATTGTTTAGTTCAGTTAATGCATACGCATTTATTCAGTTAAATATATTTAAGGACTATTTTACTAATCCTAGCACAGTTGTAAAGCATCGAGGATTAGCAAAGTATTAGGTGTTAATATAATCATTAACATAATGATAGGTCTTAATCATCATAATAGAGAGGTACATTAAATATTAACGAAAAGGTGGTGATTGCTGTTTTTGTTACCTCTTCTCCCTCCCTCCCTCCCTCCCTCCCTGAGTTGGAGGATGAATTATTTTTTCCTATTTTCTTATCAAACAATCTAAGCATAGCCTGATATGTGTCAGAAAATTGGATCCCACTCATTACATAGTTACCTCAAACTATTAATTAAAGTGGAATAATCTTTAATATTGGGGTTGGATATGTTTAGGACATTATAACAATCCAACGTAGACATCATTGCTGACTTTAGTTGGAATAAAATATTTTTCATTTCTCACGCTCTGGCACTTGGCTTCTCACCATTGGCCCACGTAGAGATGTAGTTGTGCTCTAACAGTTTATTTAGTTGTCTTGAAGGTTTGATTTTTTATATTTAGTCTGGTCAACCATCATCATCTAGTATAGTATGAGAAAGAAACCAGAGAATGAACTACTATTGTCAGCTTTGTTTGTCGTGTTTTATTAAAGGTTGACTAATATTTTAAAATTTTCTATCTAACCAGGGCGGCGCAGTTTGAAAAGGCAGTGCAGCGAATTTGGGTTGTGGAGCAAATGGTTCTTGTCGATGTTGTTATCAGGTAAAAACAAAAACTGTTGTCTAGTGCTGTAGTTTGGTTGTCTGTGATTTAAAAATCTCTCTCTCTCTCTCTCTCTCTCTCTCTCTCTCTCTTAAATGATGAACATGTACTGAAGTACCCATCTTTTCTTTCTCACTCCCCCACCCACCTCCACCAACCAACTCTTTTTTCACTGTACAATAACTGTTAATTATGAGCTTCGCTTTTATTAGGTAAATCTCTAAATGGTGGTGATGGATTCTCAATTTGACCCCCATCAAATAATGTGCTTCTAATACTGAGCTGGGCGTCTTGTTAGACTTGAAGAATGGTCATGTGGACAACAGCAAATGCTCATGATTAAGGTCAGTATTCAATTATACCATAAACTCAATTTGATAAATATCACTTCATTTCTATGAACTCAAACTACTCAAATTGGAGTCTCACAAAACTGCAAATTACTCAAATTTCTCCTCTTCCATTCTTGGTTTCTTTTTTATTACTGAAAACATGGTTAGTGTCCACTAAACCTTGACATTCTTCTTCCATTTGACTTCCAATTTCTTTAAATTAATAATTAATCAAGAAAGTCTTGAATTGATCATCAAAAGAAAGTTTTACAAAATAGGTTTTGAATTCAATACTGCAGAATCACTGCAATTCGTACACAACTCATAGCTTTGAAAACCCAGATTCCAACACAAACAAATGCTCTCTCCTACCCTACTCTTACTCCACTGCATAGGGCTGCTTTGTTGGAGTTTTGACTCCACTGAATTCTCCGGCGACGCTCCGGTTGTCTCTGGGTGCACTGGCATAGGCCGCCCAATCGAAAGTTCCAAATTGATGTCATTCATGTTTACCATTTCATGCTTCATTTCCTGTAGACTTAGAGCCCTTTCTTCTGTGCAACTTGTAACGCTGCTGCTCAGGTTTCCTTCTTCAATTAGATCTCTACTCATCTTTGTCGGCTCCGCAGATTCCGTTTTAGTATCGTAGTCCTGCTTCTTTGCCCTTTTCTTGATTTCAGGAAGCTCAGCAATGGGTTCTAATGGTGGAGAAAATCGTTTAGTTCCTTCTATGGCAAGGGTTTCCTGTATAGGACGGTGGGTTTTTGGATCAAGACCTCGGTTAATAAGCTTTCTTTTGATGTGGGTGTTCCAGTAATTTTTTATCTCGTTGTCTGTCCTTCCGGGTAATCGTCCGGCGATCAGAGACCATCTGCGAAAAACGGTGGGTTAAGATAAGCTATAAAGAAGATGAAGAATGTGAAGTGGTTTGATGAATAGTCGGAAGGCAGTGAATTACTTGTTTCCGAGCAAACTGTGGAGTTTGATTATAAGCTCATTTTCTTCTTCGGAGAAATTTCCGCGCTTCAGATCGGGCCGGAGGTAGTTAATCCACCGGAGTCTGCAGCTCTTTCCACATCTAAGCAATCCTAGAAAAACAAGAAGATTACGCTGGGAAAAGGTAAAATAAATTGTTTGGATGATATTGTGGGAAACCCAACAAATACGAAACTGAGTGAAGACGTGTGATTTGAGAGCAGTACCGGCGGCTTTGGGAAGGGAGCGCCAGCAGCCTTCGCCGTGGAGGCGGATGTAATCGACGAGACGTTGATCTTCTTCTCTAGTCCAAGCTCCTTTGTTGGTGTGGGCTTTTTCACAGCACGGCGATCTTCCCATTTCTCCAGAAATGGCGACAAAAAGGTTTCAGTCTGGGTATTTGAAGTTGAAGCAGAGACGATGATGGCTTTTGGTTATGTCGATTGGAGAAACTCGAACGGGGGCGTTGCTGCGATCCGATATGGAGCAACCGTTGGAGATAAGAATAGAGTTTGTAGCTGCAAGGAGGAGGAGAGAGAGTTGGAAATTGAGAACGCGTAGAGCGAGAGAGAATTTATACGTAAAATGTGCGGAGAGAGAGAGAGAGAGAGAGAGATGGAGAGAGATAAAGTAGAGCCACCTACCAAATCAAAGGCCTATCTGCAACTACTAACCACTTGTCTTTCTCACCAACTTGGTCAAACCCAATCTCCATACATCTCTCCCATCCTCACACCTCTCTCTCTCTCTCTCTCTCTCTCTCTCTCTCTACAAAACTGAAACTGGAGATGAAATCGAAGCTTCAGAAAATGTGCAACTGAAAGAAGAATCAAGAAATTAGGCATGTATCATTTAATCATATCTTTATATCAAGATTGATCCTATAATATCATAGCATGACCCGAGATGGAAAAAAATAAAAAATAGCAGATCATTTAGTAAATACTAGAACTACAGAAACACAACAATTAAAATTAAAAAAAAAAAAAAAAAAAAACCTTAAATAAAGTCATGCAATACAAGGCAAGCCCACCAAAAAGTGATGAACAAATCAAGTGTTTAGTGTTTTTGCTTACCTAACACATTGTTGTTTAGTGCTCGAATCTTGTGCGTAAACTAATATATACACATATTATTCTGATAATATAATAAAACAAGATAATAAGCTTTCAATGCACCGCATGTGGTTGGTCAGCCTCTGCAATTATTGAGCTTTAGATAGTTTAAAGGTGAATTGCAATGGTGAGGCCCATAAAGCCCAGATAAGAATATATGGGCCCAATTGAAAGGTCCATTTATGAATTTAATTATTAAAGAATTAGGAGAGAGAAACCGGTGATGGGCGACGGCGGTGGTGGTCAGTGTAGTGGGTCCTCAACCTTGTACGGCGGGAAAAGCGTGACGTGCGGAGCAGAGAACACTCCCATCTCCTAAGCTCGGCCTATCTTCTCCGTCCTCTACCCTTCTTCTCTCTGATCACATCTCATTCCCACGACTTTCTTCTGCCAATTCCACCTTCTTCTTAAGCCCTCCCGTACTGGATTTTTCTACGTTGTCTTGTAAACATTACACTCTTCCTCATGGAGTTGAGCGTCATTCCGTCTGATCCAACACTGAAGCCCGAGAGCCAACACGATGAGGATGCCGTCATCGTCGAGCCATGACAGATTTGCGAATCCGTGGTGATGAATCCGAGGAAGCCGTCGACGTCTGCTTTCAGTCTTGAGTATGGACAGTGCATGCGGAACCACGCCGCTTCTACCGGTGGCCAAGCAGGCGATGGCTGCAGCGAGTTCATGCCTCGTAGCGATGACTCCCTCAGTTGTGATGCTTGTGCATGTCACCGAAACTTTCATAGTAGAGAATGTATCGGGGGTGACCAGCTGCAGTATCACTATCTAGTGCACTCTTCACCGCCGTTGTTGTTATACGCTGCCGGCCACGCGGATTGCCCCCTGATGGGGTATCACCTAGGCCCGTCTCAGCACTTTCGTAACGGAGTCGGACGGGCAGTGGGAGTCGTTGATCTGAGAGATCAGTATCAAGAGATGAACGAATATGATCGCCAATCAACTGAGACGCTGGACGAGAGACGGGAGGTGCGGCAAGTAGGGTCACCAACGAGAGAGAAGAGATTCAGGATCAAGTTCACGCTGGAGCAGAAAGAGAAAATGGCGGCGTTCGCAGAGAGCATCTGGTGGAGGATGCGGAGGACCGACGCGGTTGCCATCAACCAGTTATGCGCAGAGGTTGGGGTGAGGCGCAGCGTCCTCAAAGTTTGGGTGCACAATAACAAAAGTGGACATCGCCGTAGACAAACACAACCAACGAGACGAAGCCAGTCGCCGTCGCCGTAGCTCGTCGGAGCTTAACAATTTACTCACATTATTTTCTTTTTCTAATTTTTATTAATTCTGAAAGCGTTTATATGTACCAGGAAACCATTACTGATTAGCTAATCAATTAATAATTAGAAAGTCTACTTTCATTAATTTACTAATTAGAGTTCTTAATACACTAAAAATACAAGTTAGGTTCATTCTCCCCGGCTTACCTCTTGTTTAAACACGGTCGCCCTTGTGGAAAATGCAGACAACCGTTAGTATATTTAACGGTAAGGTCTGACTTATTCGGTATGAATAGTTTAAAATTTTATTTATATCCAAACACGGTATACGAGGTGAAAAAAGAAGTATTATTCATTCTGGCTAACTGTACAATCTTGAAAAATTAAATTTAAAATTAAGATATAATTATGTTTTAATAATTTTAAGGAAATATATAATATATATAATTTGTGATTTAGTGGTCGTTACTTTCCTCCTTTTTTAAAATTTAGGAGTGATAATATTATAATAATTAATGTGACGCGAGAGTTGTAGTTGCTTTTATCATTTTATGTAATAAATATAAACCAAAGACTCCAAAATTTGTACATTAAATTACAACTAAAATATGTAATTAAATGAAAATGAATAATTATTCATAAAAAGGATAACAAAGTCAATAATACAAATATAAAAAATTATGAGTAATGCTTTGTTTACTCTCATTTATACTCTCTTAAAAACTCGTTGTTGATGTATCAAATAGTAATAAATGTAATTAATTTAATAAATACATCAATTATTATTTTAAAAGAATATAATAAAAAAATAAATGTAGAATTATTAATAAATTATATGTGACGGCTCGTCATGTAAAGGTTAGAACGGCCCAATTTGATGGTTCAACTCATACTTACGTGCAGTGTTCCTCTCTCTACCGAATAGTAATATAATATATTTTTAGCTAATCGTAAAAATAAATTTGTGCAATTTTCAGCTCAAATTAAATAATATTCTATTTTGAACAGCAGGAGTTTTACACTATAAGACGTTATTATTTAACAAAGCAAGAAATATTAGTTCATAATTAATCAAGCTTTAAATAATTTACCGAAAATATGAGGACGTGGATGAGGCCTTGTTCATCTTTCTCCCCTCTGTTCTGGCGTGAGTCCTCCTTTTCCACAATTTGGGCAACTCTTTAACCCAAAGCCTTGGCAATCAAAGCACCTATCAATGACAATTAAACAAACAATTAGCAGCCCAATAATTGTCCTTAATTTAAATTAATTAATTTATAAACTTACTTCCATCGCTCAAATATATTCCCGTTTTTTTTATTTTTCCCAGTTCCCTGGAAAAAAATTAAAATTAAAATTAAAATTGCACTTGGGAAACAAATTAACTCTCAATTAAAAGCTAATTAATTAATTAATTAGTGTGCTAATGCAATTCTACCTTACACCCTGGACACTCAATTGCACCTTTGCCTCCACACTTTCCACACTTCTTCAGCACCTGCGAGTTAATTTTTAAGTAATTTCAGATTCCATTATTAAAATTAAATTGAAATTCTATTGCTTATTTCTTTGCAATAATTGATTTATTGTTCAATAAAACATCAAAATCGAGATTAAGGCTAGTAAATACTTTAATTACTATAATGACAGATGACCAATAACAAATCAATATTATTGCTTACGGAGACGGTGGAAAACCCTCGAGATTTTGAAGCCGAAGCACGGAGATTTCTCTCGCTGTGACAACAGACGGTGGCTCTCGGCGTTCGCCGGCCGAGTCCAAGCTGAAGCAGCCCTGCGGAAGGAGGAGGAAGACGAAGATTCAAGCTTGGATAGACTTTCTCCATTTCTGTATCGTTATTTATTTTTCAGTCTTTTTGCCATTTCTTTACGTTTGATAATTGATATGAATCTGGATAACAAGACCTCTTCTTTTCCAGCCACACATCCTTTATGATCAAGGGTTCTTGTTGTAAGTGGAAATTTTAAAAATAATATATCATATTTTTTATATAATTTAATAAATATCGCATAAATTTATTTTATATTTTATTCAGAATTTCACATGCAAAAATGTAACAAATTTGTGAATAATTATATAATATTTAATATCATCTGTGCTACACTTGATACCATGTCATATGACCTCAATTAGCTAAATTATTTAGCTATGCTTGTATTTATTTTAGGAAAATAACCCTCAAAATAAGTGGGGCATTAACAATTAAATATTTGTTGCTAGGGATGATGTAAAAAAAATTATATTTTTGTCACGTAATCTTCTTTCGTGAAGTATTTATAAAAAGCGACAATTTCTGATAAAAGATTTTGATAATTTTTAAAGAGAATTTAGATGAAAAACGCGACATGTGAACCGTGTGAGGTAAGTAGTTGAACCTTAAGATTGATGAAATTTTAGGGCACTCAAATTAGCTTGAACATGAAATTGGGGAAGAGAAGATGATATTTTAAGGGGAGGAATGCAATTTCATTCCATTCAATCAACACAACCAATGAAATCATTCCTTATTTGCAAAGGGGGGACCCACTTGGGAATATGCATTAGGGATTGGGATGCATGCATAGACTGCAGAAAGGTCTGAATATTCTTTACAGGATGGAACTCACTTGGAAGTGGAGGAGAGAGGATCAAAAGAAGCACCTTTTTCTGATTCAAAATTGTAAATAATTAGCGAGCTTAATGTCATAGAAGCATGTCCGATCTGGATGTTAATCTCTTGAAGAAATTGACAGGGACAGAAGGCATTTTGCTTCTAAACCTCGGATGTCGGAGCCAGTAGAGCCCGGCCAGCAACGCCACCACCTGAAATGGCGTGACATATATGAACACCGCCAATGCTAGCGAGAAGAGAATGAACATGGCCGTAGCCCGCGGGTCTCGCCAGCTCAATATGGCATGCGCTCTTTCTCCTTGCGTCGCCAGGTCTCCGACAACCGTCTGAACCTTCCCGGCCATGCTTCTCAATCGGTCATACCTTGCCCTCACGACGTCCGACGGTCTCGTCGCCGGGAAAGTTTCGAATTCCTCGTCGAGCTCATCTGGGTGAGCGTTCACTGCTTGAGAAAGCCTCGCATCCATGTGAGGCGGATGTCTAGGTCTGAATCTGTAGTTCCAAACCCCGATCACAAACAGATAAAGAAAAATCGTGGGTAAAATCATTTCCGGATAGCAAATTAGGATGAAGAACAGAACGTGGACAAGACAAGTCGTCAATGGGTTTCTCCAAGTGCAGACGCTGTCAAACCATCTGCAAACGGCAGTAATCCCGGAGACAAGAGACATCATCCGGTGGAAATTGGCCCTGCTTCTTCTCAGACTCCACATGTGAGAATCAACGTCTAACAAATACTCAACGACCTCTCGCCGGAGAGGCGGCTCCGCCCGGTATAGCCGGGCAACCACAATTTGCATTGCTTGGTGTCGTAGCCAATCGATGTGCCGGACCGATAACGGGTTGGCGTAATGCATTTTGGGGAGCAATGGCTTTCCATACTGAGCCACCATGTTAACCCAGGCTGTGCAGGTGAATCTCAGAGCTAACTGAAGTTCGCCATGCTTCTTCAAACCAGGAGATTGAAGAACTAATAAAGGATAGTAATGGGTATAAACTCGATTGATTTCCAGCGTCGATAAACGAATTCTCACCTTCCCAATTCTCGAATCCTTCGCATCTTCTCTGCTTCCATTGATATGGCAGTTGTCAAAAACACCAATCGTAATTACAGTGCATGGATCGTGGACTTCCCAAGTATACTGCTCGTTCCATCTCGGAGCCAAAGTGTCAAGAAGAGTTCTCGTTCGAACCCATTTATTCCCATATTTCGCCACACAATAAGCATCAGTCGTTCGGCCATCTCTGGCCTTCATGGGCAGTAAATTTCTAGCACTTAAAATTCCAAGTTCAAGAATTCCAATGCTTGATTTTCTAAGGTGTTTCGAAGATGGTTGAAGATCGCTGCTAAAATGGGTGGACTCGTCAAGAACATGATAGCCTGCATCTACGCAGATTCGAAGATGAATTTTGCTCGAAAATTTGTCCTTCTTCTTCTCGGCGGCCTCCTCATCTGCGGCTACCGATGGTTTGTGGAGATTAAACCAATGGGTATCCGGAAACTTTGCCGTTTCAACTCTCTGTGGAACGTCTTTGACTGGTACAATCACTCTGCCTAGAGTCTCATCTTTTCCGGCTGCGATCCGGTCTTCCACCGACACGATAATGTAATCTTCGAATGGCTCCGATACCACGAACATGAGCTCTTCGTTCCAAATCGGATTGCTCACTCGCATTTGAGAAGGCTTAGTTACTCTCACCTGATTTCCAAGCTGAATCTTCACGTATGTATCTGGAGCTCGGCCCTTGTCAGATGGGACCAGATCCTGTGCTTCTATCACTTGAATTCGAAGGTAGTAGAGTTTTGGTGAGAAATAGACCTTTGATCTCGAGCTTGAGAGGTTTCCATGGCTGACGCTGTGAGCGTCTGAGTGCCACGCCTCTGGAAACGACTCGTCGGCCTGCGTTCCCATCCAGACAGCAATCATGATTTCCCCTTTCGTCTTTCTTCCGTTCTTTTCTTCCAATTTGTACCACTGAGGCGCTAAGGGACTGTCGGGAGGAACTCGAAGAGGAACTTCGGAGAGATCGAAAAGAACTCTACCCACGAAATCATCTTTCCCAATGTCCCTGTCCTTCACTGTAACTTCGAGTAAATTTGATTGCAATCTTTCTTTCGAGAATGCGAAAATCTGCTTCCAAACTGGGTTTTGATTCTTCTCCAAGTGTTTTGTCACCCCTTTGTAGTTTCCAAGTTTCACTTCCACGTAAGGGTCTAAGCTTCCTGATACATCCATGGAGGGTAGATCTTTAGCTTTGACGACGCTCACGTACAAATAATGCATTTGCTCCACCAGATCGTAGGTGCTCGCGGTTTTATCTCCTCCCCTGTACCTCAAACGAGCTGCCAATGGTGGACTCGTCTCCACCAATCCGAACTCTGGATTCTGCTTTGGAATCTGCATATGCATCACTGTGGCTGCGGGGGGTCCCATTTGAGCGAAATCTACCCTCACCGGCATGGTAGGCTGAGAAGCTTTCTCGAACCCGGTAAACAATGATGGCGGAGGAGAAGGATCGGCTGTGGCCGTTCCGATGGAGAAAAACGTCTTCACCCCTTTCTTCTTCTTGCTTTCGTCGTCGTACATATTTGTATTGGTTTCTTGAAATGGCGTTTCCACTGAATGGACATTAACAGATTGCAGAGCAGGAGGTGGGTATGAGGAAGGATCATGGAGTGCATAAATTCGAAGCGCTATATCTCCTCTGACGTGAGAAAAAGGATTCCGTTTGTCAAGTGGGTAGCGTTGAACAGCGGATTCGGACTCGGAAAACGGGACAGAGACGCCGGAAATTCTCACCCGGCCGAGGAAATTCCGGTGGTGGCCAGTTTTCCTGTCATTATAGACTGCTAAATCGATGGATTTGTTTGGGAGATGAGATGGGTTGGCGAGGTTGAAGAGGAGCTTCTCGTTCCAGAAGGGATTGAGGTCGTTGGCTTTCGTTACAGTGCGTTGGCGCTGATCGTCGAAGTCTACTTCTACAAAAGGACTGGAGGCGCCATTGCCGTCCTTGGGCATTAGGTCACTCGCGTCCACGACTTCAACGACTAGCTTCGTCATCGGCGTCCGAAATTTCCCAGACTGAAGACGAAGAGTGGAAAATGGCGGAGGAGAGCGAGAGGGAAGAAGAATATGAGGAGACGAAGGAGAGGAATGGACAAGAATTAAAGGTGAAGAGATGGGGAAAAGAATTGGGTACGACAGTGGAGACTCCTACCAAGATCCAAACTTTGGTGGTGTCGGATGAGAGAGAAAAAGAGGAGAGAGAGAGAGAGATAAGTTCTTTTATAAATTGTTTGTATTTCTGAAAGAATATTCTTTTCATTTCTATAAAATATAATCGAAAAAATTGTGTCACGTCATAAAATGATCAATTATTTCAAACGATGAGTCCATTTGTCTAACACGAACAAGCTCAAAAAGAGGTTACTAATTATAAAATTATGGTACACACATTCATAGAAATTAAGTAGAGACGTTAC